>APFE030881392.1:0-44017 GCA_000404065.3 Pinus taeda | reverse complement strand
CAACGTGGCTACTACAGGCAATTTATTAATAAAAGAATGAAAATTTACATAAGCTTCTCTCATGCACGGTTTACCTACGAATGACCCTTCATGCGCTTTAAATAGAATTCATGGACCAATCGGGTGTCAAGCCACGGATCAAGTGTCGGTAATACCGAGGAGAGAATGAACCGTGGGATCACTACATATCGCGACCGTCGGATTGTAAGTTACAAAATGTACAACGGTAAAGAAACACACTTTACCTAACTCTATACCTAACTTTATACTAGATCAGGTTGAACTTAACTATTTCCTATGTGTCGGAATATCCTAACAGTTGTGTACTAATAGGGCTCCATATAAACTTTACTCTTTAACATCAACAAATGCCACATAAATTGTCCTGTTAAAATGTATCTTCTACCAACCCCACTCATAGCACATGAAAATGATTTTTAGTCAATCCATCATGTATTAGTTATACTTTTTCCTATCAAATTGTAACGGAAGCTGATATAAGTTTAACTTGGTCATCTAGAGGTAAAGAAACAATCCTAAGAGTTGGGAAAATTTTTAAGGTCATCATTCTCATGTAAATCACTCATTTTACAGTAACTTGATGAGAAAATTCTCTTGCATTCCTTTCAGTTAGCTCATTTAGTTTTTTCTTTTAGCTTTAATCAATGAAAAAATTATTTAATTATTCAATGTCCAATTAGATTCTACACTTTTAGTTCCAAGGATATAGAAAGTTGACTTAAGATTCAGGATATCCATTTACATCATCTTTGCTTATAGATACCAATCCTGCATTATGGATAAAAATGAACCAATCCTACAAACAAAACGACAATCTAAAGAACAACCTCTATCTTTGTGGGAAAAATAATGAACATCGGAGGACCCAATTAGATTGAAAATACAAAAGAATTCTATGTGAATCCAAACATTCTAAACCTGCCCATAGAGCACACCAACTACTAGTGTCCCTTGAAATAAACACGTAAAAGTATGGATACATCATGCAAGTTACCATACAATGACTTTAAAAAGACCTCATAACCTCTTCCATATGATGATGATAAAACACCTACATGATAATTTTGATAGATTGACTTTTAACAAAGATGCAAAATATCTCACAACACTACTTGAAAAGATAAACACTGTAACTCAATATTTTACATAGTACAAAAAAAAATCAAAGGCTTTAGTTCTTTTACTGTTACCTCCACATATCCAAAAATACCAGAATTGGTGTTGCCAATAGGAAATCCCATAGCAATTATGTTTTCAGTAATATATGTCATATCAAAATCAAAGCCACCTTCCTAAAATAGACAAAAGTAAATCAAACTAAGGAAAATAAAAATTGAAAATATTTTACTTCCTACTACCAAATACAAAAACTATTAATTTGTTATACATTATAAACATCTAAAGTCAACTACTAAACTTATGAATTGATATGGTTGCTAACAACATACGATATTTTTCTATATAGATCAATGCCAAAAGCATGGAGAATAAAACAACTAGTATCTCACAACTTTTTGTATGATAACTTTTAAACATATTAAATGAAGTATAAATAGGAATTGTCCTCAACATAACAGACATGTAAATTTGGTATATGCTATGTATATTGGAAAATGGTCATGGTTTCTAAAACATGGGTGGGTAAAATAAATTCCACTTGAAATGATGGAAAATAGGGAAATGAGATATATTATTTTATTAATGAATCCCACATCTTTAACTACATATCAAGACCCTAAGTCAAAAGAGAATCTCATTTTTAGGTGTGTTGTCACCAGACATTGTCTTCTGAGTGTAGTTTTTCAAGGGCTCAAATCAAGCTATTGTGTGCTAGCTGTGGGGAGTGTCCCTTTCTAAATTAGTTTCAAAATAGTGAAATCAACAAACAAAGTAAATCAGGTCTGAAGTGTTACCTCACCTATAGGTGCCACAAGGCTGAGACCTTGGATAGAACTCACAAATCTAACAAAAGAACTTTTCATATTTGACTATACAAATTGTATATTTGTGATGATTATACCTTTAAAATGGTAGATTCATCTTTAAACTAGTAAGAAGTTGATATATTTTCATACAATATTTGGTTTTTTCAATTGATGCCTACTTGAAGGGTTGTGCAGTCAACCTATGTGCATGTGAGAAATAAAAATAATAGAATGAAGGAAAAATAAAAGATTTGGAAAAGAGGAATATCCTTTGACTTTCACTGACAATCATAAAAAAAACAAATTCAATTAGCCTACATAGGCTTACAAACCATAAAAATCTTGCACAAAATTCACAAGAAACATAGAACCAAACCACCAAACAAATATCATTATATTTGTTGAAAATGTAACTAGGTTCGGTCTTCATAATGACATGTAATTGTGACCATTTTAAATGATGTAATGAAGAAAATTAAATTAATTTTGTAAGCCTTTCTCCATGGGTTTCATGAGCAAGTGATTTTATTTTAGATGGATCGATTGAAATTCTTAGGATTTGTCATTAAAAATAAAAGAGTCAATGTCATGTATGAAGAGACCTTCTTTGGCATGTGTCAAATGCATATGAGTCATTATCATTGTCAAATATCCCTCCAACAATATGCACAATTCCTCCTCATCATGTTGTCTTCAAAAAGGAGTAACAAACTCATGTCAACTCACAGTTTGAAGACAAAATTCTTCATAAGTTCATGTCATCTTAATATGAGATACAAAGCACTATAAATAGGCACCTTGGCCTATTCCACAAAAAATAATTCCGGTCATATGTCTCTGATTTTCTCAGATGGGTAGCACAGAAGATTGGTTCAGATAAAAAAGATAGAGAAGAGGTGAACAAGGTTAATCTCAGTCAATAGAAATTGAGATCATTTTCTGAGTACTGATTAACACATCATAGTGAAAAAGAAGAACGAAAATTTTAGATTATAGTGACAAGGTGAAACTATGTCTTGGTATAGCAAGGAGTAATTTCGGAGAAGACAACAGTAATCATAGTTCGATATAAGTACAAGAAGGGTCTCTCTTTGTTTTGGTGCAATTGCAGAGATCATATTTTAGAGAATCTTGGCAAGATTTCTATGATATCAGAGTGGAATCCTCTCACTGTCTCGGTATTATCTCATGAAGAAAGTCTAGATACAAAGAATATTGAAGTGGAAGAGGAGCGAAGCGGAACTTGTGTCTTGATCTTGGAGAGGTTACTAGGTCAATGGTCTTGGTCCTGGTATTCATCAATTGGAATCTCTAGAAGAAGAATTTTTGTAGGTTTTCCTCTCAAAGAGTGAGAGGCTTTGCCCCTATCTCATAGCTTACATGTTTTGTCTCGTTTCTATTTATGTTCCTACATTGGTTACTGTTTGATGAAGAATAACACTAATAAAGTAATGTAAAGAAGATCCTAATCTACACAACTAAAATGCATTCAAAAGAAATCACTAATGGAAGAGAATTCAACTAATACTAATGCCCTATATTTATCAACATTGTATCAGAGCTAAGGTGCTAAATACAAAGGAAGGGCATCTAATCAAAGAGGCATTCAAGGATCGAGTTTCAAGAAAGGCATCAAATCAAGTTGAAGGCTATCAAAGAAAATACTCAAGATCTACATTGAAGAATCAAACCCTAGATCGAAGAAGAAGACTCCAACAACAAGAGATTTTGATTTTATATTCATCATCAAAAGACCAACATGACCCTTCTGAATTTATCTGCAAAGCAAGGTAGCTTGAAGTACTTTAAAGTTTATGATCACATCATCTTGGAGAAAGTAGAAACCCTAGTAGAAATTCTAATCTGCACTCGTTCACTACCAAACTAGTTGAAGTATCTTGAAAGAAAGAAGGAATTATCATCATCTTTAAAGCTATGAGGCAAGTTCCCTCTCATTCAAGAAAGTTTCCTCTCCTTTCCCTTGAAGAAGATCATCCAGGGAAGCTACAAATACATCTTCTTCAACCATCATCAAACTGATCAAGTAAGAATATTTCATCTTCACTTGTCAAGTAAGTATCTTTCATTCTTTAATCAATTTGGTAAAATGACTTCGTGTTTGCAAGGAGATCTATAAGTTCGATGGGTGATCTAAATTACTTACATGGAAAAGGAGGATAGATATATTCCTCAAATAAAGTGAAGTCATTGAACATATCAATGGATAGGTCTCCTCTGAATTCATGGAAAGGGATTCTTATTGGAGGTCCCCTCATATATAAATACTCAATATAACAGATATATGTATATGATAAAATCATAAGAATACTCTCTAAAGATGCGGTAAAGGTCACATGACTTAGATATAATCTACACAACTTAGATATGATCTACACAAAAATTAAAGGTATTAAAGGATGAAGGATATCTTCATATGATCTCATCTACAAGATTTGGGAGAGATAATAAGAAGATAATCATCATTGATCTAAAATGCACTAACTAATGAGCAAGGTAACATATATACATGGGGACAAGAAAGTTACCTCATTTGACAACTTGTGGTTTCTATGCAAGATAGAAGAAGACAAGTTGAGGGAAAAACTGTTGAAGGTTAAGAAACTCAAACATTTGTTGGAAGGAAAGGAATTTTGGAAAGTTATGGTCCCCAAAAAAGAAAGAAGAGCATAACTGAGATTCAATGCTATGGAAATAAAGACTATGCACTTTACTGGAAAGATTTCCCTAAAGGGACAATATCAAATGAAATAAAAGAGGAAGTAACAGATCTCGACTGAGATAGTCTCCCTCACAAAATTTCTTATCATAGCTCCTAAACCTTATAGGATATAGCTATAATAAATAATAGGATGCATTGTGGCATCATGGAATCATTATAACCAAGATCTCGGGACATGACCATAGGAAACATGAAGGATGTATGATAGTCAACTTTCAAGGATATAGCTCTTGGTGACCTCATTGAAGGATCAAAGGAAGAAGTCATCCAGGATAAATCTCCTCATACATCTGTTTAAAAGGGAAACATATGCTAAATAACGTTATGCGAGATGGAATCCTTATTGGAGGATTCACCAATATAGAGAGAAATTAAGTGCTTCACCAGAAACTCCAATTTGTGGAGTTCATGGGATGATGGTATGATGACATGAGAGATGAAGGAGATCAAGGGGTTGAATATATTTTCAATCAAGGATGTTGCTGAAAGAAACCTAGGTTACCTAAAGGTAAATAAGGTATGTATGCATGTTTCCATAAATGTAAGACACATGCATGCCACCCTCAATAGGATACAAAGCTCTATCATCATCAACATAAAACACATGAATACCACCATCATCAAAATACACATGCCCATCACCATCATTGGAGGTTGTTAAGTTGTGTAGGTTAATTTTTCCTTGAAGTAGGTCTATGATGTTATATTACTATGAAAATCACATAGAACATAAGAGAAATCCTTTCAGCTTGGTCATAGAAAACACATAACAATAATCCAAGCGATATTTAGAGGTGTCATGGCTCTTCTTCTCCCTTGAACTCAATGAATTCCTTGATTTGCTTCACAATCAAGAAGCCTTGTGCAATATATGGGTGGAACACTACAAGGGTTTGAGGTAGGTGCCATTGAATTGAGAGGGAGTGAGTGCCTCTCTTCATCTTCATTATCAATCATGTAACTATTTACATCATCCTCCAATCCAAAGGTGAAAATAATATGATTGGTACCTTTCCAATGTCAATCGATAATTGATTCACAAAAGCCTATAATCAACAATAAATTCATAAAGAACTATTTCATTATAAGAAATAATTTAATATGAGTGAGGATAATAACAACTTCCCTTTTTAATCTCCCAAAATAAAATTAATATTTTTTATTAAATTTTCCGACCGTGTAAAATAAACTTATACAAAATTTCCATTTTATATTTATATAACTTTTTTATTATTATTAAAAAATAGCAACTCACCTCATCCATTATCCGATATAACACAATTATAAAAAAACACATTTAATGGAGGGTCACATTCCAAATTCCCGCCATTTTATTTGCAAGTAAAAGGGAAGTTGCATAATTAATTTTTTAGGCTTAAAAAATTAAGCGATATCCCAATTAATTAAGCCAAATTATTTTTATGGTGCCTCACAACATTGTAGCTAGATTCGTTGGCAGCCATGTAATCTAAATACAATTTTATATGAGAAGTTCTTCAACTACGATTATTCCAGAGATTTTCACCCCTTGGAAAATTTCCCACACCATTGAGGGAATGCGAGAAGCTTGGAAATGACATGGATGTCCCAGCCGATGATAGCCAAATAATGGAAAACCACATTTTGAATTTCATGACCCCCTTAGTCTGTAAACTTATTTTTTTCAGGTAACAGGTAAATAGCTCGGTATCCATAATCTTGATAAAGAGATTATAATAAGCACATGGATGGTGGTGTTGACATCACTTTTTTATTTCTAGCAAGACATAAGTTGAGTCTGAGTATTTGATCTCGAGCTCTTCTTTGATGGGTGAGAGAGAATTTCCTCATAAATATTAGGTTTGGTTCATTGTTTTATGAATTAATTTTGTAGAGAAAATAAATGGTATTTTTATATTCAGATTGGATGAAAATGCAAATATTAGGATGGCACATTTTTCCTTGGATTTGTTATATTTTGGTTGGATGGTGGATAGAGAAATGAACATTCTCAGTAACATTTAAATTGGACTTGGACATAACTATGACTCGACTATTTTTCCATTCAAAGTGGAATGAAATATCTCAATTGGGCCATTCAATTTTTCAAGCCATTACCCATACTATAAACTAAGAGAATGCTTGACACATACTATAATTTATGCGAATGATTATTTCCTAGAAGGTGGAAAGGGTCTTTGAAAAATCTTTGTTTCTGTTGGATTTTTAGGACAGAACCAATGTCTAGTAGGTCTAGGGAATGTTGAAGTAATTTGGATTTCCTGTAGTTTTTGAAACGAGGAGAAAATCCATCTATTAAATGCCTAGAAATGCAGAATTGGTGATAAAATATAGTTATGAATCAGAGTTTGTCATTTGAGTTGAGGCTAGAGCTTAATTCTAGACCAGATGTTAAATCTCTTAGGAGATGGGTTATGTGTTTCTATATCATTAGGTTCGACTTGGAGCAGGGGCAAGTCATTGAGGAGTGTTATCCATCGGGTTCTCCTAACACTAACAAGGAACTTGCAGTTCGAATAGGTGAATGAGTAAATAAGGAAAAACAATCTAGTTATACATTGACCAAGAAAGATTCATAATTGACTTGAAAACTGAATGCACACACACAAGAAACAACACAATATTTACGTGGTAAAACCTTGAGAGGGTGTCAAGGAAACATCCACGAGGCAAGGGATTGGAATCTCTATTAATTCAACAATGATTCTCCATGATTACATTTCTCAGGCATTCACTAGTTTTATACAAGACTCCTCCATTACATAACTGTTATTTCGGTATAAAACTAACTAGTAATAACTAATACAATTATTACTCATATTTACATAATTCATTGTCAAACTTCCAACAAACTCCACCTTGACAACGATTTCGTAACCCCTAGCCCATGCCCATTCATCATCTTTTCCGCAAGCCAAGAGAAGCTAAACACCATCGCAGCTTCTCTACTGTAACTGCCTTTGTGAATATGTTTGCACAATTCTCTCGTGTATGGACCTTTTGAAGAGCTACTTTTCCACCATCGATCACATGTCTCAGAAAATGATACCTTACATCAATGTACTTTGTTCTGTTGTGATAAGTATTATTTGTAGCCAAGTGAATAGCACTTTGATGATCACAAAGTACATCAACTTTCTCCTACGTCCTTCCAATCTCATCAAGAAAACCCTTTAACCAGATTGCTTCTTTACTGGCATCTGAAGTAGTTATATATTCAGCTTCGGTAGTGGATAATGCAACTATTTCTTGAAGCTTTGACATCCAACTAATTGCTCCACCTGCAAGAGTAAAGACATAACCTGTAGTAGATCTTCTTTTGTCCAAATCACCTACATAATCAGCATCTACATATCCGCAGACTGATCCTTCACCACCACTAAAGATGATGGAATGGTCACTTGTGCCTCTTAGATATCGAAGCACCCATTTCTCCGCTCATCAATGTTCTTCACCTGGATTTTCCATGAACCTGCTGACAACTCCAACTACATGTGAAATGTCAGGTCTTGTAGATACCATTGCATACATTAAGTTGCCTATGGCATTTGCATAAGGTATATGAGACATATACTGCTTTTCTTCATCATTTCTAGGACTCAAAACCAAAGAAAGCTTAAAATGGGAAGCTAGTGGAACATTAACAGGTTTCACATTGTTCATAGAGAACTTTTCAAGTACTTTCTCCACATACATTTACTATGATAACCAAAGCTTACCATTTTTCCTGTCTCTGTGTATCTCCATGCCCAAGATATGTTTTGTTGCTCCAAGATCCTTCATATCAAATGTCCTAGAGAGCTGAGCCTTTAACCTATTGATATCTTCCATGCTTTTGCTTGCAATAAGCATATCATCAACATACAAAGCTAAGATAATGAATATGCCATTGAAACTTTTGAAGTACACACAATGATCATTCTCACTTCTTATAAAGTTTTGGCTCACCATGAAGGAATAAAACTTCTTGTACCATTGTCTGGGAAACTTCCTCAGATTATACAATGATTTCCTAAGTTTGCAAACTAATCTTCTACTACGACCTTGTACAAAACCTTCTGGTTGTTCCATATATATCTCTTCATTCAAATAACCATGTAGAAAAGTTGATTTAACATCTAACTATTCTAACTCATGCAGTTAGTGCCACCATAGTATGAATAAAAATAAGTTTTACAATTGGAGAAAAAAACTCATGAAAGTCTATACCTTCAACCTGAGAATACCCTTTTGCTACCATTCTTGCCTTATACCTTTCGATACTTCCATCAAATTTCTGTTTCAGTTTGAAGACCCACTTGCATCCAACAACATTTCTCCCTTCAGGAAGCTCTACAAGATCCCAGGTATTGTTCTTGGCTAAGGAATCCATTTCTTCTTCCGTAGCCATTTTCCATTTTTCACTATCTGTATCATCTATTGATTCCTGATAACAAGAAGGTTCCCCATCTTCAGTTATCAAAGCAAAAGATGAAGCAAAATATTCATACCTTTTGGTAATTTTTCTTTCCTTGTAGACCTTCTTAGAGTTACTCGTTGTTGAACTAGTTCAAAAACTTGAACTAGTTCATAAGCTTCAATGGCTTCCTTTGTGTCTTCAACACCGTTTTCTCCAAAATTCTCTCCTTCCTTTTGACTGTCACCGAAAGGTCTAGCCTCCAACTGAACTCATTGATTTGGCAATACCTGTTCCTATTCAAATCTTTCAAAAATTGATTTTAAAAGAGAAGATTCATCAAATATTACATCTCTATTAATGACTATATTCCACAATGTAGGATCCCACACCCTGCATCCTTTCACTGCATAGTCATACCCAACAAAGACATAACATTTTGATTTTGGATCTAATTTTGAACGCTAATTTTAGGAATAAGAGAATAATCATCACAACAAATATTCTCAAATGTGAATAATCACAAGACTGACCTGTCCAAACTTCTTCAGGAATTTTACAATTAATTGTTACTGAAGGTAATCTGTTAATTAAATAACAAGCAGTAGATACTTCTTCTTCCCACAACTCCTTTTGCAAGTTAGCATTTTTTATCATGCTTCTGGCTCTTTCCATAAGAGTCTGATTCATACACTCAGCAACACCATTTTGCTAAGGAGTATAAACAATAGTTTTGTGTCTAATAATTCCCTCATCCTTACAGTATTATTCAAATTCAATTAAAGTGAACTCACCAACATTGTCAGTTCTTAAACATTTAATATATTTTCCTGTTCTTTTCTCTACCATTGATTTAAATTGTTCAAAGACATTGAATACATCAGCTTTCTTTTTTACCATAAAGACCCAAACTTTACAGGAGAAATCATCAATAAACGTTAAAAAATATAGAGCACCTCCATATAACACAACAGGGGATGGTCCCCACAGATCAGAATGAATATAGTCTAAAATATCTTTACTATTATGATTTCCAACTTTAAATCTTTGTTTAAACTATTTTCCATACACACAATGTTTATAGAAATCTAACTTCAAGGATTTCAGATCGGGAAGAGATTTACGTTTCATCAGTATCTGAATACCTTTCTCGCTCATATGACTTAATCACTGATGCCATAGACAAGTACCTACTTCTTCCTTTTCTAACGCAACCGCTCCTTCATTGACCTGAGTACTTCCTTTTAACTTGTAAATATTTTTGACCTTTTCTGCTTTCATAACCACTAGGGCTCCTTTAAAGACTTTCAAGATGCCACCCTCACCTGTAAACGTATAATCCTCTGAATCCAATGCTCCCAAAGAAATCAATTTTTTCTGCAAATTAGGTACATGTATAACACTAGTTAATGTTCAAACTGTGTTATCATACATTTTAATCCTGATATTCCCCATCCCAATAGTCTTACATGACACATTATTACCCATAAAAACAGAACTACCATCTACATTTTCATATGAAGTAAACCAATTTCTGTGTGGACACATGTGATGAGAAGCACCAGAGTCTAATAGCCAGCTTCCTAAATCCTGAGAGACATTACATTTAGGTGAAGTTTCTTCTAACATACATAATTCTTCAGCAGATAAAACTTCATCTATCATACCTAAATCGACCTGATTCACTTCCTTCTTTGGGTAATCCGATTCTTTTCATTTCCAACAGCCTTTCTTCAAGTGTCCAATTTTGTTGTAGTTCCAACATTTTGACTTACAATTCTTTCCCTTTGATTTAGATCTGGAAGACCCCCTTGGTTTTTCTCCTCTTTCCTTTGAGTGTCCTCTAGATACCATGGCTTCTGATGTAGCTTTTTCAGTACTGGATTTCCTTCATACTTCTTCAGATCAGAGAGCTCCCATGACTGATTCAAACTTCAAAGAATTAGCAGTGCTCAAGCTTATTGAAGTTACAAAGTGATCCCATGATTCGAGTAGAGAACACAACAAGGTTATGGCTTTATCTTCTTCCTAAATTTTAACTTCCATATCTATTAATTGGCATATAAGTGTATTAAAAACATTCAAATGTTCTGCAACTTTTGAACCTTCTTTCATTCAAAGGCTGTACAATTGTCTTTTCAGATAAAATCTATTGGTTAATGAATTTGTCATATAGAGTTTTTCCAGTTTTTCCCACAATCCTGAAGTTGTACTCTCTTCAACAATGTTAAAGAGAACCTCATCCGCCAAGCATAACCTGATGGTACTGAGAGCTCAGGCATCCAAGTCCTCCTAGACTGAATCAGTCATGGTTGTATGTTTCTTGTTGCCCCATCCAATGCCTTGTGCAACCCTTGTTGCACAAGCAGATCCCTAACTTTCAGTTTACAAAGAGAAAAATTGCTCTTTTAGGTGACTTTCTCCACCTCGAATTTTTCATTCAACATCGTCGCCATTTTTCTAGGTTTTCAATCTTCAACCTTTCAACTAGGGTTTATATTTTCTCTTCAAAAAACGTTTTGTATAAAAATAATAATTCCCCAAAACAACCCTTTAGCATATTTTTATTTTCAAACCCTTTCTTTTATTTTCAAACCCTTTGTTTTCTTTCCTTCAATTTAATAAAAAAAAAACTTTGGTTTTATTGATTTTCTTTCCTCCAAATTTGAATAAATCCAACTTGATTTTGAGTCTGTTGTTGTTGTTTTTCTAAAAAAAAAAAATCTACTAAAAAAAAAAAATCCATTAATTTTTGCCCAAACAAAAAAAAAAATGGAAACTTTGATTTTCTTTTTCAATACCCGTAATACTTTAGCATCCTTGCAACAAAATTCAATGACAGCTCTTCCATGCAGAGAGAATGGACACACGTAGAGGTTTTCTCCAACACCTACAAGCCAACACCAGGCATAATCCTCCTCACACAGATGGTTGATGGCAGATGGCTCTACACGCAGGCAACAGGCTTACGGCTTCCTCCTCACGCTGTAGTCAATGCAACCCTTCACCAAAGGGTTGCCAACTTCATCTTCACGCCTACATGCATGTATTTCATGTAGGGCAGTGAACCTCTGCTTCAAACTTTCACCAGCGTCTCCTCCTTTCCTTCATGCAGGCAGTTCATGTAGGAAAATGGGCTTCTCCACGCAGGTGAGCCTCTCCTTCAGAGAATACACACAGAGCCTCTGCTCCAGCATGCCGAGTAATGCTATAACACGCAACAAAACATCCTCTGGTCTTCACGTAGGCAACAACAATGGTATGGAAGTGTCTCTTACACGTAGAAAAAATATAGAGGGCTTCACGCAGATAGGTTTTGTGACTCTTCATTGTTCCAGACTCCTCTTTGTTCCACGTTTAGCTCCTCCTCCCCAGCACACAAAAACTCACAATAGCTTAACACACAACACCATAGAGGGTTTCATGTCCAGCAATGAAGTATACAGGACACAGAGTATGCAGATCACGTAGGACTGCAACATTAAAAAAAAAACAATTAATGCTCAAATGCCTCCACACGCAGGATTCAAACTCAACTCATTGGCTCTGATACCATTTGTAGTTCGAATGGGTGAATGAGTAAAGAGGGAAAAACAATTTAGTTATAAATTGACCAAGAAAGATTCATAACTGACTTGAAAACTGAATGCATACACACAAGAAACAACACAAGATTTACATGGTAGAACCTTGACAGGGTGTCAAGGAAACATCCATGGGGCAAGGGATTGGAATTTCTATTAATTCAACAATGATTCTCCACAATTACATTTCTCGGGCATTCACTAGTTTTATACAAGCCTCCTCCATTACATAATTGTTGTTTTGGTATAAAACTAACTAGTAATAACTAATACAATTATTATTCATATTTACATAATTCATTGTCAAACTTCCAACAGAACTTAACGTTTCTTTTAGTTTGTTTATGGACTCCATGTCACAATGTCACAATCAATCTACTGTTCATGACTATATTTGTTTCTTTCAAGTTAGAAGGAGAGGGGAGACTCCTGATGCCCAGTCACCTGGATTGAAACAAGATGCCTATGCTATCCTTTCAGGAAGAGAGGAGACTGATCCATCCTCATATGTTCTCGAATTGATCCCTAAAGAACATGAAAGGTTGGGAAAAAATCTTGTAGAGGAAGATGGTATTGATAATGCTAATTCAAGGTCATTGGGTGAGTTGGGATCCAAAACTTCTTTTGTAGATTTTGTTTATGATCCTACAGTGCAAATAGAGGATATTTCAGGCAATGATGGAGTGGGTTGGTCAAATATGTTCGTTCCTAGAATTCTTGCAATTGTGTTATCTAATATATTTAGAGATATAGATGTAGCAAAAAAAGGTGAATTTGGCTCATCCCGATTAAGCAGTTCAAGGATTGTTTTCTTTGGGTCCTTACAGTGAAGTGAATCTGAATCGGGGTTGTTCCAAAGTTCCAACATTATTGAGAGGACAAGCAACAGAGGTGTTCTAGGGAGCGGTGGTCCTAGATATCTATATGGATACGTATTCAACAGGAAGAGGCGGGATGAAAGAATTAAATGAGGCAGAGAGAAAAAATCAGTGGTTATTCTATCGCATAGGCCTTATTTAAGTGTATTTAAGCATCTACTATAGATATTGAGGCCCTTGTATTTTGATCTTGCAAACAATCACTTGACCATGTGGCTACATCTGTTTCAAGATGGCCTAGCCTAGCTCCAGGGAAGTTTATGGAGCTTCAAATAGAAAAACAACTTTGAAAACCCACTTACCTCCTGCACACAATATACCTACTGGTTGTGGGAGCTCCACTGATAGATTTTATTTCAGCGATGGCTCCAGTAGCTCCTTTGAATCAATCCATTCCACAACAAATTTTCCACGAGGCGGATATATTTGTGATGTTTAGAGGGATTTTGTTACAAATATGGTCACTCTAGGAGCTTCTTTTAATTGGGTAACCATTGCTAGTGATTGCACCGACCCTATCCCAATGTTGTGAAGATTTTCTTGGACTTATGGGTTTGATGGCTCCTCTTCCTTGTAGTATTGACTTTTGTCCATATTTTACAATCCATGATCCTGATTTTTCCATATTGAATTCCCTAAAAGAAGATGAATGGACTCCTCCTATGATTTTGGGTACTAAAAATTCTCTTTTGCTTGAAGGCTCTTCGAAACCTCCCCCATGTTATATCAGTTGGTAGTTCACTTTCAAATAGTCACAGAATTTCCCTCATCTCCTAGTCATCTATTATTAATAATGGGGATCAAGGAAGACCACAACTACAACTTTTGGCATTGAACAACTTTTCTCCTACAAATTTTCTCAATGGTTTAAAGGTCAAGAGAGATGGACCGCTTTATCTTATAATAAAGCATAAAGAAGTAGTTTGGACTAATTATGTAGCCACAACCAAGCCAGACACCACTGTGTTAAATCGTCTTTTAGGTTTTGGCATGTCTCTAAGGATTGATGAATCAATGTCAATTGTGAATAATGAGACTCCTCGATGCACAAATTATATTGACATCGATATTTTCTTGAAGCAGGAGGAGCTTTGCATCAGAGGGGGAAATTAATTGTCCATTGTTATTGATCGATTTGGCATCAATGAGTATGTGATCTTTTAGAAATTTGGGCTGTGAGTGCACATAGAAATTTGCAGGGAGGCGATGGTGAAGATTTCAAATCCATAATTAGGCCTCCCTACCACAAAGAAAACCATGGTTCCCTCTAATTTTCTCTCATCACCCATCGACATCACCATAAAGTCTGCAATTATAAGAATTTCAGCTCAGCACGTTTTGGGGATGAGTAGAGAATGAAAGTTTGGACATAAAGATTCCCACTTAAAGGACAGGTGCCATGACATCTCCTCATTCATACAACTCTCAACCACACTTGCATGCTTTGGCTTTTCTTTTCATGAATATGTGAAAATACTAGTTAATGAAAATGAATGAAAAAGCAAGGAAGAAGTCATCTCATAATGTATGGTTTGAATTGTGATGATAGGTGGGAAAAATTAAGAGATTATTTTGTTTTAGTGGGTGGTTGGAATAATTTCCATGTAAAAGTGAAGCTTAACCCAATTTTTATATCAAAATTTCTCCAAGGCATCTTCAATATAGATGCCCAAGGTCTCCATTTCAATGGTAGGCTCGATCTGCTGCTATAGAAACTTCACCATCCATGGAAAGTAGTGAAATGTCTAATTCCTCTTACATACTACCTATAATGGAATTGAATATTAATCAGGTTTCTTTGTTCACATATGTGCCCTTTAATTTAGTTCAACTTTTTTCCTCTACCTCATCCTTGAAATAATTCACTCAAATCTAAAGTATCCAACATTTAGCATCATGTTGTACGCGTTTTGGGCTTCTAAGTTTTATATGGTGATATTTTCTCCAAAGTTACCGACCCTAGTATCCACGATCTCTCCCATAACTTCTTTTGGGATGAGTTCTAGATCTTCTTTTGGGATGAGTAGTGTAGCAACTCCAAAGCTCGAACCTGAAGTAGTTCTAGCACCTATGCCAAAAGCTGAAGATGGAAACATTGATGACAAACTCACAGCTATTGTGGCTGAAGGAAAAATAGAAGAAGATGTATTTCTCCCAAACATTTATGGTGTTATCTATGAAGTCCCAAACATAAAAGGGTGTTTCCAAGGCCCTAGAAGATCAAAAAATAGAAGTAGGCGTAGATGTTGTTGATGTGGAAAAGAGAAAAGATGAAGAACTTGAAGACAATGATGGAGCACTAAACATGAAAAAAACCTAACCCAGACGAAACAGCAGTAAAAGCCCTAGTCATTGACTATGTAGAATGGGACACACCTAATAAAGAAGAGGAAGGTGTTATTGAACTAGCAAACAAGCTAGCAACCTGAGTAGAATTTTGTGAAAATGTGGATGCATGCACTGTCAGATGAACTCTATTGGTTGTAACTTCTCTCGTTGTTAATTCTTGTCTGTCAACTTAAAGGAAAGGGTCATTCTTATCCCCCTGCAGCTTTGATTAGAAAGATATGCAACACACATTGATCCTATTCTTTGATGAAATGTCTCAACTAGAGCTGCAACATATATCAAGATTCATGGAGATTAGATATTACTGAGGGTAAAGGCTGTAATAATATCAAATCTGAACTAGAACTCCCGTTTTCATCACTCTTGGAGAGAAGAAATTGCTCCAATTTCTCAATCCATTGTCGACACTCCCCAAGTTATCTCTCAAATATTACCACTATCTTCTATAAAAATGGAGAGGGTATGGAAAGGGTTTGGTTTGTAGACCACTATAGAAATCCATCACAGATGTGGAGGAGATAGGAAACTAAGAGGCTATTGAATTTGGAGGATTTTTTATCCCTGAATATTGTGGTGTTGAATATGGTGGCACCAAATGATAATGTTGGATGAATGAACCTAGGTCACAGTATCATAAAAGAGCAAACTGCAACTTCAACATTACTTAGCATACTCCTTGCACTATTCATAAGTTCCTGAAGAAGCACCTTCTCTCTCTCTACAACAATGTTGTTTACTCCAAGTTCCTGCAATATACGAGCAACATCAAGCTCAAAACCTTCATTTAGGGCTAAAGTATCATAAAGTCGAACATTTTGATCAAGCCTCTCACTTTGATCCCTGTACCTGACAATTCTATCCTTAATTTGCAAGAGGAGTTTCTATAAATATGGGTGGATGTCAGTCCACTTAATCTATTAAGTAACTAGGGTTTTCTCTGCCATGAAGAGGTGAATTTGGTTCTACTGCTACTGATTCTAGCCTGTCGATCCCACCATCATCATGTTCATCATGTTTTAGGTGAATGTTTTTGGAAATTGATAATAATATTTAACAAGGTGTCTTCATACCCACCTGCATATTTGATATGGCATCGTCATACCCATGAGTTAAGGTTTCACCTTTGATATATACTCAAAATACCGCCATGGTCAACTCTAACATCTGTTAATGCAAAAAAACGTTTAGCTAGAGGAGGGTAATGAGGGCAATGAGAGGCATCAAATTGTTTTAGTTATATTTTATTTTTGGCTTTCAATCTTTGATTTTCACTATCTTTCCAATAATCCGAATTACTAAATATCATTCCCAAACTAGATATTCAACTGAATATTCAATATATTAAAAAAAATGCAGGAAACAAGGCTTGAATGTGGTTAACCCCTATTCAATGGTTGTTTATGATTTTATAACTCATTTTGACCACACTACCCATGCCCACCCTAAGTAAAAACCAAAATCAAAGGAAAAAAGAAAGAAAATAAACATACCCCAAAATTAGCCTCAAGGGTTAGCTTAGTTGCTCGAGTCCTTGTCAGTAAAGCTCATCAGTAAAGAACCTTTGCTATTGAAAAGTTACAGGTTCAATTCTTTTGACACTCTTGGGGTCAGGCTCTGTGGTTGAGTTGACAAGAAGTGATTTTTTTTGCGGATCTACCTGGTACAAATATTCCTTGGATGTAGTGGTCGCCAATCTTTGAGGATGGTGAACCACATAAACATAGTGTAAAATTGAAGTCCAACATCAATTGTCTTGAGATCCATTTTACTTAATTCTTGAAATTGGGATTTTGATATAGCCTTTCCTTTTTTAATTTCCTCCATGTTTGAAATATATAGGATTTTCTAGCTGAACTTATATTTTAATTTTCTACTTTTGGTAATATTCTATGTAGGTTTCCATTAAAGCATGCTTATATGAAAGTGTTGCTACCTTTATACACATGCTTCAAGTGACTACTAGGGGAATGTACTTAGTAACTAGTCTCTAATAAAAATTTTATTATTTCTTAATATAATTTTGAAGGTAACTTGATTGGAATTTCCTAGAGGTAGTAACATGGCTAGTTTTTTTCGTAGAATATCCCCAGGCTCAAGGTCGTAGAAGTTGGTTGGGACAAAATGTTTTGGATTTGAAACTTTTGAATTATGAGTACTACACGATATTACCTTCCACAAACCTAAAAATTTTGCAATGCCTTTGTGATGATATCATGGAGGCTTTTATCACTGAAAATATTTCAAAGGAAAAGGCTAAGGTAAGGGAGAATTGGCATTAAAACTATGTTTTGGTGATTACACAGCAGTTTCGTAGCGCGCGCTGCGAAACTGCTGAAGATAATGCCTAATGTGCAGCAGTTCCATAGCGCGCTACGAAACTGCTGTAGCTGCATATTTTGATATAGTTGACCAGTTTTGAGGAACAAAAGGGAAACCTTTTTGAAAGGGAGTTTATGAGTAAGGATCATCCACACAACACAAACATCTACCAAGGGCTTATATCTCATGTCATCTTCACATTGCTGAGACAGCTAAAAGGTTAGGTTTGTTAATAGTCTTAGATGGAGTATATGCTCATATCGTCTTTGGTGAGAAGAAATTCATTCCAATGGGATTCTTTGCATCAACTATACCAGTAATTACTCTTGGGAACATTGTGGAAGCAACAAATATGAAGGAGAAGTTAACAAGGCTCGCTACATGCCACATAATTCATTTTGTCATTGCAACGAAGACAGTGAGCTCAAATGTTTATGTGTTTGATTACAGTAAGCATCCATCAAAGGCTCCTCAAGAAAGGGTTTGCAATCCCGGATTGATATTGAAAGGTCATTCTGATGAAGGATATGGTTTGACATGAATTCCTCTAAAAGAAGGTCACACACTAAGTAGTTAAAATGATGCACAATATGCTTGTGGGATATAAACGCTGCATTTGGAAAGAATTTCCTTAAGACAGTCACACATCAAGTAAGGTTTTGTTTCAGATTTTGATGGTCTTCCTTGGTATAATCTTTCTTGAAAAATTATACATTTCCATTCAGTTTTGAGAGGCCTGGGAGCAGTTGAAGATGTTTCATGGCATTTCAAAGATGAATACCTTTTTGGCTCTGTTGGAAATGATTGCCATTTTCTCATATGGAACATGCGTACACCTGCACCTAACAAGCCTTAAAAATCAGTTGTAATTCATCAAAGTGAGTGTTTTCGCAGCGCGCTACGAAACCCCTGTAGCAGACTATTTTAGTAGAAAAAACTATGTTTTCTGCGTTTACTAGTAAATTTCCAGAAGGGTTTTTGAGCAGCGGAAAACTTAATTTGGAAAACTGAAAGAGGCTTTTATTACTAACATACCAAGCTACAAAAACCTCTTTCCGTTTCCTCAAATTCATTCTGAGCTGGGAGAAACGGGTGACCAAAGTTGTGCTATGAAACTACTGTAGGTGCAGTTTTTCATCTCCTGTTTGCCACGTGTTTTTCAAGGACAGTTTCCGGACATCTGGAGAAATTTAAAAAAAAAACAGGAGAGGTTTTTGTTCTGGAAAACATGGGCTACAAAAACCTCCTTCAGTTTCGTAAAATCTGTCATGAATGAAGAGATAAAGGCTCTGCAAGTTTCAAGGATATAAACCTAAAAAAAAGGGAAACATGTTCCCTAATTTCTAGGGTTTGTCATCAGCAGTTGGGTGACCACGTGGGAGGCTTCATCAAGTTCGACATCATGGAGTTTTAGGTGTCAAATAATGTGTTAATTGTTTAGATAAGGTTGTTTTGATCATAATGAGGAGTTAGACTCCTAATTGTTTTAGGTCTCTAGGACTCCTAGTTAGGTGTCATTTGCATTTAATAGTTTGTTTTATGGTTAGAATAGGTGTCACTGATGGCAAATTCGAATTCTCTTGTTGATGGATGATGGAATCCTAATTGTAAATGCTATATATAGAGCAAGAGGCTGAATTAGCAAGGGTTGGAAAATGTTATAGAAGAAGACTACTTTTGTAAATGCTATGCAGGGACTGATATATATAGAAGCAATTGGACTTTTCTGAAGCTGAGATTCTTAGTGTACTTCAGTGAGCTTTATCTTTTATCTTTCATATGTTTTACTTCCATAGTCTTAATGCTTATTACTCAGAATTCATGGAGGAACATGCTCTGACTTCCTTTAAGTGTTGAACTATAGTGAATTGAGTTCTTGGGTCCTATCTTTGGATGTTTTTCTTCAATGTTTTAATACTTATTACTCAGAATTCATGGTTACTCATGCTCTGACTTCCTTTAGGTATTAAACTATGATCAATCCCTTCAAATCCTTTCCTTCTGAATACCTTGATGTATCATTACTCAGAATTCATGCCCACATGCTCTGACTCCTATGAACTTCAAGTTATTGAGACTTTCCTTAATGTGTCACTCTTTCATTGAAGCATATACAAGCCTCCGTTTTATAAGAAGAGTTATTTGTTACCCTTATCTTTCTCACTGACTCCATAGCCCAATGGTAGCAAGCTTTCATCTTTTCAACCTACAAACACACAAAACCAAGATAGAGTTAGCCATCTATATTATCATTAATCAATATCATTAATCTTTGAGAGAGCCCTCTCAGGTTAGGGAGGCTAATCCTTAGCCAAGAGTCTGGTCTGAAATAGTTACATAGAGTCTAACTGATTAGCAGCCTATCAGTACATGATTTTGTGATAACAGAGGCTAAGGAAGTTCAAACATAGATCAACATGTGGGTAAAATTTGAACAAGATGCAGATGTAGAACAAAAATGAACTTTTCTTCTAGTGCAATTGGAATTATTGGAATAAATCACCATGCTTAGCTACAACAATAGTTTTAAAACTCGCATAGGATTGACTTGTTATCAGTTAAATATGTTGAATTGATAGGTGATCAATTCAAATCGGTGTTTAAGTTGGCTTAAGGGGATAGTTTGAGTCAGTTTGGGCCAAATTTGTGCAAACCAATCAAGTCTATGAGTTGTTAAAATAATTTCTTCAACCCTCAATTGTTATAATTATGACCATGTTCCAAATAAATACTTTTCTATAAACAATCTTACATATATGAAATAATAATTTTAATGGTGTTGGGAAAATTTGTGCACAAAATTTCATGAAACATTTGTCAAAACTCTCTCATCATTGGTGTTCAAAACATAACTAAAGCATATGTCAAGCACTTGGGAAACAAACTTCTTCCTATGTTGATCAAGCCGTGGAGCTAGGAACATTGATATTTCACTTTCAAACCCTTATCGACCTCTTACCTATAGCTGTATCATTAAAACTTACTAGGTAAAATTCCTTTCTTTTTTAAAAACAATGAACACATATTAAATAGAGTCGAACTCCTTAGATCTCAAAAACAAATTAGGGCCAACCCTAGAATATTTTGGTAAATAGGAAAAGTAAAATCCATGTAATGGGCCCTTGAAACCAATGCCACATTGTTCTGGTTCGAGTTCGGGTTCGAAAATGTTTAGGCTAAATTTGAGTTCAAATTTTTTTATGAGAATAGGATGAGGTTCACCATTATGTTCACACACACACACACATATTAAGAAATCAACATCAGTTAGAAATCAACATTAGTAAACATCAAAATTCTTATCACGGACATGGAAACTGTAAGGTTAAATTACAAGCTTGAGTTGTGAAATGAAGTTATGAGTTTTGATCTATGGACCTGGTCAATGGCTATGAGGTTCGCCAAACCTCAAAATTTTTATAAGGTTCACCAAAATTTGAACCTCAAGGTTAATGTTTGACGAACATTGTGACATAGCCTAAAATAGGTCTAGAAGTGGACTCATCAAACATTGGCAACTTGAAAATCTAAAGACAATTGGGAAAATTGGGAGAAATATTTGATCTTTGCAACACCGATTTGAATTGCACTAAAATGCATGCACAAATTTAGAGTATAGAAAACCTTAAGGAGCTTGTAGGGCTTGGGTGCAAAGGTTCAGGTTTGGTTGTAAAGGGAAATCGTAAATCTTATGATAAGGGACTTAACACCTAATGCAAGCATTAGCAAGCTAATATATTTCACAGGTTTGCTTCACATATCTTTTCCAACCCCAATTAGAGGACAATCATTAAGGTATTTGGACAAGTTGACCATCAATGGAACTCTTTTTTTGGGACAATGTACGAAATTCCTTATTGTTGTGATAGATAACTCTGCCAAGAGGCATATAAATATCTTTGAAGAATGGCCAACATTACAAGGTAGGCCAAGAAGCTGGACTCACATAGGGCAACACAATTCACCACTTTGCTTGACAATAAAATTATGATATGATTTCAAGAAGATGAGGCTATTTCTACAATTCTAAGGACTGGGGATAAAGATTTCATACCAGGAAGAATTGTTCAGAAAGTAAAGCTATTTTTTTGTTTATTCGGTTAGGGTGCAACTGGTCTTACAAAGCCAACCATGAGACTCTTCCACCTCCATTTACACCTTGACCATGGCCTTTAAAGTGACGTGTTAGAAAAAATAGACAATAAATGTCTGCTGCAAATATTGACCACAAACAAAATCATATTTAGAAACAAAGATATCTAGCAGTGTTTTATCAAGATTAGGCCCATTAGCTTGTCGATGATTTTTAGGGTAAAATTTTGTGGACTTTTCGGTGTCACTCTCTTGATATATTTATCCAGACTTGATTGTGAGGATAACATGATGAACTATTATGAAGGATCTATTCCAAATTAACTTGGAAATTGTCAAAGTCTTCCAAGCTTGGAAATTAATGACACACTTGGGGGAGGGGGGTGAGCTTTGGTTCTAGGGTTTAACTAAGTGAGTGACAGAGGGCAAAAAGCACCCATGGAGACACGGGGAGGAGGGAGCTCCACTCCCTCCTACAATAATATAGTAGCAAACAGAGGAAGAGGAGGGAAAATGAACAAACCTCCACAACCCTTGGAGGTCAAGACAAAAAACACCGAAACTCAGAAGGCAGAAGGCAGCAAAACCCATGTAGGTCAAGGGGCCCATATAGAAGACCATCAAGAGGAGAAAGAGGAAGACAGAGGTTAGGGATCAGAGAACATAACCAATATGGGGCCTTGTAAACCCAAGACCATAACTAAACCTTGGGTTATTCTAAACAATCTAGCTCTGCAAGCGCACAGGGATCACATGGAAAACTATGCCATCATATGCAAATTTATGGGAATCTAGCCATAAGAGAAAGCGTTGTACACCTAGATACAATACAATTGGAAGCCAAAGGGAGAGTTAAATATACATCTTGTATCCAAAGGTTTTTTTATTGTGGTGTTTACGAACATGGAAGACAGAGACAAGATTTTTCAAGGAGGGCCATACTTCTTTGCAGCTGTCAGTCTCTATATGCGGCCATGAACGATGAACTTCATTCCAAAATGAGAAACCTTCACTTTGGTACGGTATGGATTAGAGTATACTCCTTACCTTTAGATTACTAGATACCAAAGTCTTTAAAACCTATAGGCAATAAATTAGGTCATTTCTTAAAATTTTCTGAGGTAACTCTACGGGAAAAATATACATCATATGCCCGTATATGTGTGGAGATGGACCTATCAGGAGCCCTTCTAGATGAGGTCATTTTATAAGTCTACGATGAGGAATGGGTTGAAACAGTTGACTATGAAAATATCCCATTCAGATGTCACAAATGTCATGAGCATGGGCACCTATCCAGAGACTGTCCTCTTAATAGAAGGGAGGAAAACCTAAATACCAGCAAAGGGAAAGACCATACATGTTTCACCAAAGTCGGAGGAAAAGGAAAAGGAGGGGGAAGGAAGACACAAAATAACCCTATTGCGAATGATAAAATAAAAAGTTACAACAGTTTTGAGATCTTAGGAGAAAAAGAGGCAGACGGAGAGGATCAAGAGAGTACAGAGAAACAGACAGCAAGGGGGAAAGGAAAAGAGACCAGCATGGAGTTCACTCAAGAACAAAATGAACACACGACGGACCCTTTGAGTACCATGTAAATAGAAAAATACTAGGAAATGACTCAAAGTGAAAGTGGTACAGAGGATCAAGACTTACAAGAGATCCTGGAAAGGGAGAACCTAGAGCTGGAAAAGTTTCTAGAACAGGGAGGAAACCTGGGAATAAGCTCCATCCCTTAGGAGGATGTGGACAAGGTCCAATAGATATTTCTTAACAAGTCACATCAAATGGTTGTAGGATTCAAAACAGGACATGACAACCAGGAAAACAAAGGGACTTCCTCAACAGGATTAATAACAGGAAAACTAACAAAGAATCCAGGCAAGAGGAGGGGAAGAAAAAGACAAAAGGAACTACTACTAGAGTGTGGTAAACTCATGATTGACTCAGGAAGGATGAAAGACCTATCCAGTTACTCCTTTAAAACCCCACCTCAATGAAAATCACAACCTGGAACATTAGAGGACTAGGGAGCAGAAGAAAACAGAGGAATCTAGGTAAAAGGACAAAAGAGGAAAAACCTGACATAGTATTCATACAAGAAACAAAATGCTTAGTGCAGAGGATCTGCAAAAAACATAGAAAATGGTTAAATAGATATGAATACCTTGAAGTTAAGGCAAATAAATCTACTAGTGGCATTCTCACTCTATGGGATCCACAGAAATTTGGTGTGATTGATGCAGAGGCATCCAGAGATCACCTTTCACTGATTTTCCAACCGATGGGTGACAGACAATGTTACATGATCACCAATGTCTATGTTCCATAGCCAATGGAGGACAAAATTCAACTCCTCACAAAATTGGAGGATATGAAGAAGAGATACCCAGCTCTACCCTGGATTCTTGGAGGTGATTTTAACATAACAAAATCACTTATGGAGAAGAAAGGAGGAACTAGAACTTGGTAGAGACTCAGTTGCCTTCCAAAATTTCATCACTAATATGAAATTGATTGATATGGAAACAAGCAATGGAATCTTCACTTGGAATAACAAAAGAGGGGGACCTACCCAAGTAGCCTCAAAATTGGACAAATTTATTGTTTTAGAGGAACTTCTTCTCAAGGGAAGCAACATTACTGCCTCATACTACCTTTTTGGGGTTCAGATCACTAGCCTATCCAATTGGAAGCTTCCCTTTTTGGAAAACCAAGGAACACCCCCTTTAGGTTTGAGAATGCTTGGCTCACACACACAGATTTCCTCACAGACATTGAAAAATGGTGGAAGGAAGAGCTTCACCTTCAACGTAAAAAGATGTTCCTTCTACACTGCAGGCTCAAACACATTAAAGGCAAACTCAAAGTGTGGAATAAAAATGAATTTGGTAACACCTTCAAAGCTAAAGGAGATGTGGAAAAGAAACTAAAGGAAATAAATCATATTCTTATCACTGAAGGCTATATAGATGAAAGGAAAGAGATGGTAGAGTCACTCCAACAAGAGTGGGACAACAAATGTCTTCAAGAGGAAATATTCTGGAGATAAAAATCCAGAGTACAATGGATTAAAGAAGGGGAGAGAAACACCAAATTCTTTCACAGATCTACCATAGCTCACAGAAACAACAATAGAATTGTGAAACTTATAGACTAGTATGGAATAAAGAGAAACACTCATGAAGAGATGGAGAAGGTTCTACTCCAGCATTTTCAGAAAATTGTTGAGCAAACCTCGGAAGATAGATACCAGTTTACAAAAAGATTTACTCAGTACATCCCTAAATTGGTTATCAAAGAAGATAATTTCAATCTCAACAGACCAGTAACAGAGGAAGAAATAGAGGAAGCCATGAAAGAGATGCAAAATGGGAAAGCACCAGGCCCGGATGGCTTTAATGTGGAATTTTTCAAAGCTTGTTAGAGGATAGTGAAACAAGATAGAAGACTCTCGAAGATTTAAGACAGTATTAAAGGCGCTCAATGAATCTTTCATAGCCTTAATCCCCAAACAGGAAAAGGCCACCTCTCCAGATAGATTTAGACCTATAGCATTATGCACTGTGATATACAAAATTATATCCAAAGTCATTGCCAACTGTCTCAAACCTCTCCTCCCAACCTTAGTGTAAGAGGAGAAAATGGGCTATGTGAAAGGAAGACAAATGCTAGATAATATAATTCAAGCACATGAAATGGTTCATTCAATCATTACCAAAAAACAGCCAGGAATGATAATGCAGCTGGACATAGCAAAGGCTTATGACAAACTTAGCTGGTCACATAAGTGTAATATTAAAAGCCTATGGCTTTGATTACAATTGGGTTAAATGGGGTATGGTGCTAGTTACCACCACCAGCTGTTCAATTCTTCTCAATGGCTCTCCTTCCAAAACCTTCAAGCCTTCTAGAGGTCTCAGGAAAGGAGATCCTCTTTCTCCTTTCCTTTTCATTCTAATGATGGAAGGGTTAGGGAGAGCTATCAGAGTTACTAAGGAGGAAGGGAGAATTCAGGGTCTGAGACTCACACAAGGTGGGGACACGGTGACACATCAGCAATTTGTGGACTATGCTTCAAGGCACACCCACTGTCAAGGAAGCCAAAGCTTTCAAACAAATTCTGAGTGAGTTTTCTACGGTAGTAGGTGCAGAGGTAAGTCTTACTAAATCAAAGATTTTATTTTTCAATATGGATATTTCCATACAAAGAAATATTTCCATAATTTTGGGCTTTCAAAGGGAGTCACTGCCTGTGAAGTACCTGGGAGTTCCTCTCACTAACAAACCGCTTCACAAGGATACTTGGGAGCCTGTTCTTAATAAGCTTAAATATAAGATTAGCAAATGGAAAAATAGAGCACTAAATCTAGCAGGGAGACTGATTCTCACTAAGGCTATCCTCCAAAGTATCCCTATCTATATGTTATCTTCCATTCCAGCACTAACCAGTGTAATTACTAATATAAGAAACATTCAGAGAGACTTTCTCTGGGGGAAAGGTGAAGAAAAGAAGAAATGGGACCTTATGGCATAGGGCAGAGTATGAAAACCTAAGTCCCATGGTGGCTTGGGTCTTCATGACCCAAGAATTCTTAACAGAGTTCTTGGTGCCAAAATCTGGTGGAGATGGCTAAAATAAATACAAGCCCCCTGGGAGAAAATTTGGAAGCAAAAGTATGCTAACGAATGGTAGGAGAAGAATCTAATAAGAATGACAACACAAGTAAAAGGTCCTGCAATTTGGAATAGGGCATGGGAGAACAAGGTCCTAGTCCAAAATCACAGTTTCTAGGAGATCAGAAATGGAAACCTGGCTTGCTTCTGGGAGGATAATTGGCAGAAGGAGGACAATCTCCGAAGTGAAGAATTAGCAGACATTCACACCAATACCATCAACAAAGGATTAAGGTGGGTAAGTGACTACTGGGACCAATCAAGGAATAATGGGAAATGGAGAACATGGAAACTTCTAGATTACAGTGGAATGGGCATGCTGCATACTCAAGCTATATCCCTTAAAGGTCTTTTAGACAAGAGACAAATCTTAAACTCAAACTTGAATGACCAACTAAGATAGGGAAAAAACAAGGCAAGTCTCTTCAATGTTAAGGAAGCCAAAAGGATAGATGCAGGGTTTAACCTTCCAAGCACTAATAAGACGTGGAAAGAAATCTGGGAAAATCCTCATTGGGTGAAAGTCAAATTGTTCAAGTGGTTGGTTCAATAGGGCAAGATTATGAGATGGGATAACCTAAGAAAAAGAGGCTTTGTTGGCCCCTCAAGATGTCACTTATGTAGACAATAGGAAGAAACTACAAATTACTCCTGAATAGATGCACTTTCACCACAATAATTTGGAATTGGGTTGGAGAAGTCTTCGAGCAGACAGACATAAATGCTAATGACATCACCACTACTTTGAAGAATTGGCAGAAATTTTTTTTCAGATAATGAGATCATTAACTCTGCTTAGATGCTAAACCCAAGATTCATAATCTAGAATGTCTGGAAGGAGCGCAACAACAAGATTTTCAAGGAGAAAGCGAGTCTGGTGAGTAGAATCTTTAAGCTAATCCTTAAACAACTCAAAGAAATTGTTCATATCCTGGGAGGTGCAACTACAGGCAAACCCATCGAACAAAGAGAGGCTAGAATATTAGAGAAGTTAGAGCTCAAGGTTCATCCCCCTCAGAGTTCTATGCGGATTAACAAGAGTACCTCAGTATAAAAGTCTTCTTGGAACCCCCCTTCTCATGGCTTTTTAAAATTTAACATAGATGGGGCTTCAAAAGGGAATCTAGGAGAAGCTAGTTATGGAGGGGTCTTGAGGGATGAGGAAGGAAACATACAAGTCATCTTCCACAGTTATCTAGGAAAAGCAACCAACAATATGGTTGAGCTCATGGCTTTGGAATTATGCCTGGAAATACTGCTCAAGTACAACATTCACAATGTCATCATTGAGGCTGACTCGGAATTAGTCATTAACTCAGTGAAGAGGATAAATGCTGGCACTACTCCTGAGAAAATATCAAAACACTAGTGGCTTCTGCAAGTCTACCAAAGAATCCAAGCGCACCTAAGAATGTTGAGAACTCTTAGGTTGGTGCATGTTCGTAGGGAAGCCAACAAAGTTGTGGACTGGCTTGCCAATGAGGGGGTATGAAACAAGCATATCGACTTGTTCTATTGGTGGGAGGAGATATCGGATAATAGGTTGAAGGAGGGATGCTCATCCAAGGCCCTCAGTGATCAACATCAGTATCAGGAAAAATCAAGAGACAAAATTTTCTGAAACAGAGCCACAAAGACGGGGTCTAGTTGATCTGGATTCATTATGAAGTGTCATGATATAAGTGAGGTCATTTTTAGGATGCAAGTCTATGTTAGCCTCCTTAACTCAGGTAATAGCAAACTAGAAGTCTTACGGGAACAACTAGAAGGAGGGATCTTCATCTTCCTTTGGCCTATGTGCTGGAGTCCAAATTCTCTCGATAGACACAAAACACCCACTTTTATTCCTGTGATAGCTTTATCACCCTTGAGGTGGTTTCTAGTTTATCACATGATCATCAAGCTGGAAGCAGTTTTTCACAATCGAGAGCGATTCCACTCACTATGCAACATGTGGCTAAGGTTGGGGAGGAATTACCACCCTCATCGCGCAGTAACTATCGGTGCTTTTAGTCCGAGTGATATGACTCTTAACCGTTGGATCAAGCGAGGCCAATCCATGACCCGAAATAAGCGTGCATGTTTGTGGGTCCAAAATAGTGGTTATGTTTCAAGTTGTTTGCATGACCTATCTGGAATCGCACGCAAATGGTGGATTTTGGGTGGTTAAAGTGAGTGAAGGTTATGTAAAAAATGGACCCGATAGGATTATATATTATGGTCTCTTGGGTTCATCAGGTCTGATTTGTTTGTTAAAAGGTGTGCTTGTTGGCCACCCGACATGTTTTTCATCCGCTGGATCTTTAGCTTAGGATCCAATGGTTAGTTTTGGACTACTTGTTTGATTTGGTGGGCCCGCGTCCCTGGGTTCGCTTTGTCGTCTTGAGGACATGGATTGGGGTAGTCCTGTCATATTGGTGGGCCTCACCATCACGGTCGCCTTTTGTACACTATTTCTCCCTTTTTTTAATTGAATAGAAGGATCCGCTCTTGCATTAGCAAAAAAAAACATGATGAACTATTATGCATGGAATTGTCAATAGAAATATTGGATTTTTCTTTGATTGAGCCATTATCATCTCACAAGTTCCATATAGTGGGAAGCTAGGCGCCAATTGAGGTTGCCCCGGGCCAGGTAGGCAACAATACTACAAATAAAAGCTAGGTGAGTACATAATTAACAGGAAGATGCATGCAGCCACAAACCCACAAGATCTATTAACACCGAATGATGTTATACTAGTAACAAAAAACATTAACAATTTTCAAATGAGCTGAACACTAATTTTCTATTTCCTTTACCTTGTAACAAACTCTCTAGGTATTCAATAGGAAGGAGGTTGGTTATAATAAGGAGGGATTCCTTAAAGGAACAATGATAGAAGGAAAAGAATTTCCTATCGGCCTTGAGCATGGTACCTATCCAAAAGGTAGTCCCCTGTTTCTTAAAACCTAATTTTTCCCTCTCTTGAGTTGAAAATGTCCAAGGATTCTCTTGACCATTGAAATATATTTGGTTACTAGTTTATTTAATATTATTTCTAGCTACGATTGTTGCTACAATCGACTTTGTAACATTGACATGTGCTATTTGTTTACTAGTTTTCATTGTAGTGGTTCAAATATTCATTATAAATAAGTGAATAACATTTTTTAAGTAATGGTGTCCCATGGTTCGTTCTTGTGAAACTTGTATTATGTGCTTTGTGTATGATAGTAACATAGACATTATTTTCAATTTTAAATAATTAATGAAGTTTTTGTGTTAGTTTATTTTAATTGATTACATGGAGGTGATGGACTCGTGAGGTTGTTGTGCTATATCCTTATTGGGTGATTAACTAATTTCTTTTTTCTCTAATATTTATAGATGGGTGGACGAGGTTGTGCCTGATGCACCTTGGGTTATCACAAAAGACATATTAGACAAGCACCAAATTGACTATGTTGCTCATGATTCCCTTTTGTATGAGATTCAACCCTTGGAACTGGACACCTTTGATTTATTTTTAAAAATATTGTAATGTGTTAGTGTAATCATGGAATGCAAACCAATGTAGACATGTTTTGGTAGGTTTCATCTTTCTATCTTTTAATATTCTTAGCCTTTGGTTTTAGCTTTTTATCCTTTAATATTCTTAGCCTTTTGGAGCAGCACTAGGTTGTGTAATGATAGATGTGTAAATATGTCAAAACTTGATTTGGTTGTGAAAAGAATGCTTTGAATAAAATTTTCCAGGGAATGATACCATGCCATTCCCAAAGATTGTACTAACCTTTCAATTGTGTCTTTCTCAACTTATGTGAATCAAGAATATTATATACATTTCTATACATAGTTGTGTCAAATGCTCACTTTGAATAAGTGGGATTTTTAGACCACTTGTCAAATTATCACTTGGATATATGCTTGTAATTACAATGTTCTCGGGGCTTTCCTCTTATTTTATCATATGCTTTAAGGCTTGAGCCGCACCTTTTCTATTCACAAACTCCTGTGAAATTCCCCACTCAATTTGTTTGAGTGGTATTCATTTCCGTCACATATATTTGTTGTATATATAGATGAAGTCCTCCTTGATTTATTTTTGTTTCCAGTGGGTGTCCTAAGCTCTTATAGTTTTTTTTATCCTATCTTGGTGCAATTGATCAAGTTATTGGAGCCATTTACACTAGAGAACATCTGATATAGCCAACTGTACAATGACTAGCATTTTATAGACGAGATGTCTTAATTTTGGTTAATAAATGCTCTTGTTTTTGGTATATAGATAATCAGTTTGTGTAGTACATTTGATAATTGCATTGAAAATTCATTTCACATTGATTGGTTAGCTGCAAATTAAATTTCCTACAATGTTCTTTTTTTATGAGTGGATTGAAGCTTACTAAATTTAGGTTTTTTTACATATACAGAAATAGGTCATCAATTTGAGTAGTATATTTTATAGTTTCATTGCAAATGCATGTTTTTCTCATTGGTCAACTTGTAGAAATTTTGTTTCCCGACAAAGTACAACTATTCCACTTTGGAATCTAAATGGAGTCCCATGTATCAAAAATTTCATATTGTTGTATAAGTAATCATAGAGTCTAATGTGGCATAGTTCTTCTATAACCAAAAACTGATAAAGAGTTGTAAATGTTTATAGATTTATCGTATTATACCTTTTCCTACATGTGTAAATGGTTGAAAATACACCATATTTTTCTCATATTTGAGAGATCTCACAAGGATGAAAGTTCTCATAGAGTCTTCATACATCTCTTCAAGAATCTGGAAGCTTTGGAAGATTTCCAATCAACTAGGGGGATCTATTATGTATTGTATGAAAATATAACTAGGATTTCCTCCATTCAGCATGACTATTTATTTTAATCTTTCATATTATCACCACAATTTCTTCATAGCAGAGTTTCGAACACAATTTTTCACAGGATAGGCATGATAAATTACTATGATACGCCAATGAAAGAAAGGGAAAATCCACTTACAAATACTGATGGGGGGCATTTTTTGTTTGACTATTGGAAATATCTTGAGAAGGTCTACAATGTAAGGGTATTAAGGGCATTCCCCCATATTTGTGGGTTAATTCAATGATAAACACTGACCGTAGCTATCAAAATTCAACATGTAAAGGGAATTATATAACAAAGGTACAAAAGAGAGAATTGGCATGAGAATGATGATAATCCCTCATCTTTTCCATGCATATATCCATCAAATTGGTCACAACTGAGTGATAAACTTCCCAACAATAGGAATCTGTTGTAAATGTGACCCCCAAACTGGGTTATGAGACTATAGGGATGAAGGATGGTTGTTGGATTTATTTCTCATCCATCCCAACCCTCAATACTAAAAAATATAGCCATAACTAGACACCAACAATGTTTTCCCTCATTCAAAGCCTCTATAGGTATCTCACCCAATAGTCAAATAGTGACATACCTCTTCCAATTAGCAAAACATAACACAAAGTCATGATATCCATGTTAGAAAATTATATATTACAGAGCAATGGAACACATAGAATATTGCATAAATATAAACACATAAAACCAAATAGACATAGATAGACATGGTTCACCTAGTTTGGGCTACATCCGCCCCAAACAGCCAGTCCTTCCTTTCTATTATCCAACAAAATGAAGAGACACAACCTACAGAAGATCCGTTGTAATATCCTTTGTTTTCTCTCACAGTCTCACCTCTTTGTTTCTCGCTCGAAGAATACACATCTATTACATAGCCTCAATACAATTCCTTCATACAAAGAGAGGGGTTGTCTTCTAGGGCAGAAAACCCTAAACTAAACATAAGTTCTACCATCAGATCATCCGCCTAATGAATGGCCCAGATTGACTAGAAATTGATATACTTTTACAAGGAAATTTTACATCTGTCTTTAACTTCGAGGGCGCTACCCCCAAAACCCCCACCGAGGGACCGCTGGCCCCTAGACCCCCCCAGCCAGGGGGGATCGTCCCCCTAACCCTACGGGGGGGGACGGGGGCGTCCCCCGTAGCGCGCCCCCCCCCCCACACGGAAGGGTGTACAAACTTCCTGGGTTACATCCACTGAAACAAAGACCTCTAAATAATCATGCTCCACACCCAACAATCTCCCACTTGGAGAATGATTGCAGCAACTCCACCGCTGCTTCATTTTCTTAACAATGACTTCTCTTTTGACCTGGCTATTTCTCATCTTCATCGAAATCCTTGAAGACCAATTGAAACTGAGCATATTCTTAGTTTCTCCCTAGTTACAACTTTTGTTAGCATATCTGCAGGATTCTGGCTAGTTTGTATCTTTTCTAGCTTCAACTCTCCATATTCCAACACTAATCGTATGAAATGGTACTTGATCTGTATGTCTTTAGTCCTGGAATGAAATGTTGAGTTCTTTGCAGGATGAATGGCACTTTGCTATCACTGTATAACGTGCCCATATCATGCTCCTTACCCAATTCACCCATAAACCTTTGTAACCAAATCATTTCTTTACTAGCCTCTGTAGCAGCAACATACTCTGCTTCTGTTGTTGAAAGTGCAACAACACTTTGGATTTTTGAAACCCAACTAACAGTTGTTCTACCTACAATAAATACATATCCTATAGTGCTCCACCTATTATCTCTGTCACCTGCCATATCTGCATCAACATATACCTGTAGAGAAATGTTTGAACCACCAAAGCATATTGCTTGATTTATGGTACCTTTAAAATATTTGAGAATCCATTTCACTGCCATCCAATGTTCCTTTCCTGGATTGTTCATGTACCTGCTTACAAATCCCAATGCATGTGCAATATCAGGCTTTGTGCAGATCATTGCATACATTAAGCTTCCAACTACTGATGCATATGGAACTTTAGACATATAATCCATGTCTTCTTGGGTCTTTGGGCACATTTCCTTACTAAGTTTGAAATGGCTAGCGTGTACTAATTGGTTTTGCATTGTGCATATTAAATATTTTCAACACGTTTTGTATGTACTCATTTTGAGACAATATTACTTTGCGATTTTTCCTTTCTCTAGTTATTCTCATACCAAGGATTTATTTTGCATCTCCCAAATCCTTCATTGCAAATGAATTTGCCAATTTTCTTTTGAGCCCATTTATTTCCTGCATGTTAGACCCTGCAACAAGAATGTCATCTACATACAATAACAATATAATATAGCTACCATCATTTTGATTTTTCAGGTAAACACAATGATCAGAGTGACATCTAATATAACCTTGTTTAGACATAAACTTGTCAAATTTTAGATACCACTCCCTTGGAGCCTGTTTTAAGCCATACAAGCTCTTCTTCAACTTGCACACTAATTTCTCCTTCCCTTTGACCTCATATCTTTATGGTTGCTGCATATATATCTCTTCCTCCAAATCCCCATGGAGAAAGGTTGTCTTTACATATAACTGCTCAAGATGCAAATCTTCAACTGTTACTAGACTTAAAATAGTTTTGATTGAAGTCATTTTAACAACAGGAGAAAATATTTCATCAAAATTAATGTTTTTCTTCTATGCAAACCCCTTCACTGCAAGTCTAGCTTTGTACCTTTGTTTTCCTCCATCTTCTTCCTTCAACCTGTAAATCCATTTATTCTTCAATGTAGTTTTTACTGCAGACAACCTGACTAAGTCCCAAGTCTGGTTATGCATTAAGGAGTCCATCTCTTCTTCCATGGCTAGCTCCCACTTCTTCCTGATTTCACCCTGCATTGCTTCTTCATAACATTCGGATTCAGCAGAATCAATAAAAAATAAATAATATAATGAAGGAGAGTATCGTTCAAGGGGTATACTTATCCTAGTAGATCTTCTAACACCACTTTCAGGTGTTTGGGGTGCCTGTTGCTATTGTGGTGGTTGTTGTTGTTATGGTTGTTGATTATTATTATTTTCAGGCACCTTTACTTTTTCAGTGATCTCATCAAGAACTGTGTATTCCTTGTTTTCTTTTTCCTATTTCTTTTCCTGCAACTGATTCTTATACAAGACCTTTTCATTGAATATTACATCTCTACTTCTAATGATTTTATGATTTTCATAATCATATAAGTGGTAACCAAAATCATTAACACCATATCCAATAAAGGTACATTTCTTTGATTTTTCCTCAAACTTTGTTCTATTTTCTTTATTAATATGGACAAAGGCCTCACAACCAAAAGGCTTTAAAAAAGAGTAGTTTACCTTTTTACCTATCCATGCTTCCTTTGGAACACCACCATCCAAGGAACTTGAAGGCCTTATGTTTATTAGATAAACAACAGTATCTACAACATCTACCCAAAATTATAAAGGCAATCCTGCATGCAATCTCATGCACCTTGCACGCTCCATGATTGTTCTGTTCATCCTTTATAACACACCATTTTCTTGTGGTGTTCTTGGAACTGTCTTCTCTCTGTGAATTCCATGCTCTGAACAATACCTATCAAACTCTTTGTTGCAATATTCACCTCCATTGTCTGATCTGAGACACTTCAATTTCTTTCTTGTCCCAATCTCAATTGTTGGCATTATGTTTTTGGTATGGTTATAGGTTACAGATGTTGTACTTGATGGCAACACCCATGGCAAGGGCTCTTAATATGATGAAAATTAAGAAGTACGCAGGAGAACAGTTCAGAAGATGCGTACCCGCAGGTACACTGTGCAGGGACCGCGTCCAGACACGCAGGTTACCCATTCATCAGGTGCGTACCCCCAGTGCACACACTTCAAGGCAGTAAAGCGCGCACACGTGGGGTTCCTTATGTTTAACCCTTGGCATTTAGCCGACGGTATTGTGTTATCATGGTTCTGGCCCGTGGTATTGTTTTATTTTATTATTATTATTGAGCCCCATGATCCTTGATTTGAGGAAGGGATTGCCTATATAAAGCAAAGGAGATCATTTGGCTTAGTATGCTTTTGGGTTGAATATATTAAGATCTGAAATATTTGGGTTATTGTTTTAAAAAGCTTGATCTATATGAAAGTGAAGTGGAAGGAAAATCTGTAAAGGGTGATCTCCCGAGCACTTGATCAGGTCTGGGCATCTGTCTAACTGTAGCACACTGGTGATCTGTAAATTCAGCCCTAATCTAATGTACGCAGGTGTTTAATGGTGCCTCTACATAGGTACGCAGAGCAGAAGAAGGATAAGTGCATGGGTACGCAGGGGCGACAAAGGCGCAGTGCATGGGTATGCAAAGGCAACGAAGTAGCAGTGCGTGGGTACGCAGAGCGACAGTGGTTCAGGTGCATACGCACAGAAACAGTACGCGATGCGATATTGTCTTTGGGTGCGTGCCTTTAGTGAAGTACGCCGCGCGATAGTGTATTTGGGTGTGTACTGTACGCAGCACAGTAGAAGAAGTCGTGCGTGGTCACGCAGTGCAGCAGAAGGATATCTGCGGGTATACGCAGAGAAGCAGAGGGTGAAGTGTGTAGCGACGCAGGCCAGTGAAAGGAAAACTGCGTATCTGACTTAAGATCTTCTGTTGACTGAATTTTTCTATTGATAGGGTGTTCGGGGTTCAGTTCTGTTATTTTGATCTGGTTACTGCAGCTGAATGTATTTTATAGGTACTTGATGATCATTTGATGTATATGGATCCAGTTTGAAAATTTATGAAAAGTGGTCCTTGAAAAGAAGTAGGGGGTTGTAGCTCCCTTGCAGGAGAGACTGGAAAACAAGAGAGAGTTGTAGCTCTCTGCAGGTTGCAGCCTGTGTACTGGTAAAGGACTGCACCAGTACAAGACCATTGTTAAAAGGAGTTTCTAATTGAAAGAAGATAGAGACATATTGCAGCAGGTGGTTTTCACCCACATTGGGTTTCCACCTTATATCTGGTGTTCTTTGATGTGACTGTCTGTTTTTCTTGTTCATGCTCATTATTTTATGGTACTGATATGCAAAAATCATTCAAAGTGTAAATAAAGAATATTTGGTAAAAGAACTAGATAATACTGATTCACCCCCGCTCTGAGTACTATTTTCAACAAACCAAAGCTTTCCATTTCTTGAAAGTATGAAATACCCCAGATTTATTCTTAATACAATAAATCCAAGTTTTTCTAGCTGCATCATCAATAAAAGTAACATAATAATGAGAGCCATCGAGAAATGATACCTATGTAGGTCCCCATACATCTATATGCACAATCTCTAATTTTTCACTCTTCTTTTCTTTCCCAACTCAGAGAAATCTGACTCTTTTCCGTTTTCCATAAATGAAATTCTCACAAAAGTCCAAATCAACATTCTTCAAACCCGGAAACAAATTCTTTGAGTGAAGAATCTTCATCCTCTTCTCACTCATGTGTCTAAGCCCATGATGCCATAATGCTGCATCTGCTCCTTTGGAAGTTAAAGCATTAACAGAGTTAGAAATACCGTTGCATAAATATGATGTACCAACCTTTTCGTCTTTTGTTATTACCAAGGCTCCTTTAGTGACCTTCCAAGCTTCATCTGTGAAAGTTGTCACACAACCTTCACTGCCTAACTGCCTTGTTGAAATCAGATTTTTCTTCAGATTTGGAACATGCCTTACCTCCTTTAGTAGCCATTGGTTTCCATTCTGTTGTTTTACAATAACCTTACCCATTCCAACAATTTTACATGGTTTATCATCAGCCAAATGGACTTGTCCAAAATCTCCTTGAACATAGTCATGAAAATATTTCCTATCAGGTGTGGCATGGAATGAGGCCTCTGAATCTACCACCCAGGAATTAGTAATATTTTCAAAAGAAAGAATCAAATCATCTTGTAACACCTCATCTGTCACATTTGCTTCATGATTATTTTCTTGTTGTGCATCTCCTTCTTTTCCCTTCCAAGATCTACAGTCTTTCTTTAGGTGTCCTTTCTTTCCACATTTCCAGCACACTATCCTCAATCTGGACTTGGATCTGCCTTTCCTTGATTTACTGCGATATCCTGAGATCTTTCCTCTTTCCATTTTTCTTCCCCTAGACTCTGCACTTAAAGCATTACCTGATGTCTCATCAGAGCTTTTCTGTCGCATTTCCTCACTAAGGATAGCACTGACAACATCATCAAACTTTAAAGTACTAGATCCAGAAACATAGTTACTAATTAAACCATTCCAACTTTCTAGAAATGAGCACAAGAATAACAGAGCTCTAACTTCATCATCAAAGTTTACCCCTATAGAACTTAACTGACTTGTAACAGTATTAAAATCATTTAAATGGTCTACAACAGATCCACCTTCTGACATCTTCATATTAAATAATTGTTTCATAAGAAATACCTTGTTTAAGGCCGAGGGTTTTTCTATAGTTTCGAAAACTCCTTGATCAAACCCTTTGTTGTTGTTTCCTTCAAAATTTTGAAGGCTACCAATGCTGCGAGGCACAACCGTACTATTCCAAGTGCCTTTCTATCAAGAATGTTCCATTTTTCATCTATCATATCCATCGACATCTTTGTTTTTCTACCCAATGGTAGGTACATATCTTTCTAATATAGATAATCTTCCATATGCATCTTCCACAACAAGAAGATTTGGCTGTTAAATTTCTCAACCCTAAACTTACCATCTTCCGCCATTGCTCCCACTCGAATGAGAAACCCTTCTTTCCTGCGAGTTTATCATCAAAATAGACCTTTGGCTTTGATACCAGTTGTCAGAAAATTATATATTACAGAGCAATGGAACACATATAATATTTCATAAATATAAACACAAAAAACACAAAAAACCAGAGAGACATAGATATACGTGGTTCACCCAGTTTGGGCTATGTCCACCCCAAACAGCAAGTCCTTCCTTTCTATTATCTAGCAAAATGAAGAGACACAGCCTACAACAGATCCACTGTAATATCCTTTATTTTCTCTCATAGTCTCACTTCTCTGTTTCTCACCGGAGAATACAAATCTATTACACAGCCTCAATATAATCCCCTCATACAAAGAGAGGGGTTGCCTTCTAGGGAAAAAGCCCCTAAACTAAACAAAAGTTCTACCGTCAGATCATCCACCTAATGAACAACCCAGATTGACTAGAAATTACTATAATTTTACAAGGCAATTTTACATATTTTTAGCTTTGGGGGTACTGCCCCCGAAAGCCCCACCGGGGGAACACTGGCCCCCAAATCCCCACGAGGGGGACAAGTCCCTCTCGCACCCCCCCATGTGGATGGGTGTACAAACTTCCTGGGGTATACATCCGGTTGAAACAAATACATCTAAATAATCATGCTCCACACCCAACAATCCATTGAATCCATCACCTCTAGTTTCATAGTGTTAACATAAATAATTTGAGCTACTAGTTGCACTTTGGGAATCCCTAAAATTCATATACCTTGGCTAATTACTGTGATGAATCAGACAATTGGATAATGTGATTTCAAAGCTACCTTAGTTCATTTTCTGTGAACATTGATTTAAACAAGTGGGTAATCATATTTCATGTTGCTTACTCTACAACTCTTTCTTCAAAGTTCAAACATAATGCCTTCCTTCCATTTCTACCAAAAAACCTCTAGCTTGGCACAGACTCACACATCTTTCAAGATCACTGGCTTCTTAGGTTGGTTATATGGAATGCCATCTATGGAGGCATGTGTTCTTTCAACATGAGGAAGAATGTAAGAATGACAAGGAAACAACCTCTCCAAGAAGAAGTATATGTTATGTCTCCCATGCATGAGGATCATGTGTCTTCCACATAACATTTTGTGTAGGTGAAGGAGCTTTTAGTATAGCGGGGTCAAAATATAGAACCTTTGCAAGGGATACATGGCAGCAATGATATATTGGGTTATGAGAGGCAGCCTAACCCTTAATAAGAAAACCCATGTCATGTTGCCATATGGGGTTTCAAGATAACTCATGGTAGATTGGTAGGAAACAACCTTCTACCAGTTCCATGTCGAGGGACATCTTTTCCATATAAAGTGACATCTGCCAAACTAGATCCATTTCTTGTACCCAAATTTCTATCCAGAGCCTAAGATGGTAGGATAGGTTCCCTTTCGACTTTAGAGGAATGCCCTCTATTTTATGGTGGGCATTCAATGCCTTGAGGCTTCTCTTGTACTTGGCTCCAATGATTTGTATTTCGTCTTCTTAGCATTGGGATAGTCATGCTTAAATATTTTTGAGTAGGGTTGATTCTTGCTTTTATAGGGGTGACATTTGAAATCCCACTTTGTACTTCCACTTATGAACAGAGCAGTCTTGTTGATGTAATTTTGGTCATTTGTTTGACATTAAGTAATCTATCTTAACTTCCCAAGGACTACCTTTCCTCTTCCACTCTCGGATTCAACTCCTATGCTGCTTCTCAAGCAATATTTTTGGTGGTTATATTATTAATTATACATTGGTTTTATAACAGTTAAGAATAACATCAAAACCTAGTCTGCCTTCCATTCATACTCATGATCATTCACTAGTGGGGCCTTTGCCTTGGGCTTTGAGCTAGGAATGGCACCATGATACCATGCCATGCCCAAAGATTGTACTGACCTTTCAATTGTTCCTTTCTCAACTTATGTGGATCAAGAATCTTATATGAATTTGTATACATAGTTGTGTCAAATGTCACTTTGAACAAGTGGTATTTTCAGACCACTTGTCCAATTATCACTTGGAAATAAGCTTGTAAGTACATTGTACTAGGGCATTTCCTCTTATTTCATCACATGATTTAATGCTTTAGCTCCACTTTTTCCATTCACAAACACCCATGAAATCCCCCACTCAACTTGTTTGAGTGGTATTCATTTCCTTCACACACATTTATCCTATTTGTAGATGAAGTCCTCCCTGATTTATTTTTGTTTCCAATGGGTATCCTAAGCTCTTATAAGTATTTGTTTTCCTATCCTGGTGTAATTGATCAAGTTATTGGAGCCATATTACGCTAGAGAACATATTATATAGGCAATTGTACAATGACAACATTTTATAGACGTGATGTTTTAATTTTGGTTGATAAATTCTCTTGATTTTGGTATGTATATCATTAGTTTGTGTAGTACATTTGATAATTTCATTGACAATTCATTTCACATTGTTTGGTTAGTTGCAAATTAATTTTCCTACAATTTTATTTTCTTAGGAGTGGACTGAAGCTTATTGAATTTAGGTTTTGTTTGACATATACTGAAATAGAACGTGAGTTCGGGTAGTATATTTTATAGTTGCATTGTAATGCATGCTTTTCTCATTATTCATCTTGTAGCAAGTCTGTTCCCTAAAAAGTAATTTTTTTTCGACTTTGGAATCTAAATTGAGTCTCATGTATCAAATAATTTCACATTGTACAAGAAACCCTATAGTCTAATGTGGCATAGCTATTCTATAACCAAAAATTGATAAACAGATGCAAATGTTTATAGATTTATTGTCTTCTTCCTTTTCTTGCATGAGTAAATGGTTGAAAGTAGACCATATTTTTCTCACATTTAAGAGATCTCACATGGATGCAAGTGCTAATAGAGTCTTCATACATCTCATTAAGAATGTGGAATCTTTGGAAGATTGTTGATCTACTAGGGGCTCTCGTATGTATTGTTTGAAAAACTAATTAGGATTTCCTCGATTTATGAAGACTATTTCTTTTAATCTTTCAGCTTTCCACCAAAGTAACTTGATAAGAGAGTTTCGAACAAAACTGTTAGTAGGATATTCATGACAAATGAATATGATACACTAATGCAGGAAAGGGAAAATGCACTTACAAACACTGATGCAAGGCATTTTTTGTTTGGACTGTTGGAAATATTTTGACAAGGCCTATAAGGTAGGGGTATTCAGGGTGTTATCTCAAAATCAGGTCCTGATAGGCTGCTGGTCAGGTTGACTCTAAGTAACTATTTCAAACCTACTTTAGGTTGAGGCTTAGCCTCCTCAACCTGAGAGGGCTCTCTCAAAAGGGTTAATGATTTTGATTATAGTTAAGATGGCTAAATCTTGTGAAACAAAAGTAAAAATATCAATGGTGGAAACACATTTAGAAACTATCCATTGGGCTTATGGAGTCAACATCATTTCAATATACAATGGTATTAACCTTACATAGAAGTCAGGGCATTCAGCATTTAACATAATCAGAACATACCAACTCAAATAGGACCACACAATCTATGAATGTATACAGGAAGTCAGAGCACATTCAGTGAATTCTGAGTGATTATACATCCATACCACTGCAAATATTAAGAAAATAATAACACAACATATTCTGAAACATCAAATCCCTCATGAATCCTGAGAAGCAAAGCCAAACTTGTATTACTAAACAGGGTCTTTACATAAGCCAAATATCAAAGCTTTTTCAATAGATTTCCAACCCTTTGTACATTGATCTTCCTCTTATTTATAGAGCTCTTCTACCTGATTGAGATTACTCTTCTAGCATGAGGTAAAGTCGAATTACCCTTGCTATGATGACACCTATTAACATTTAAAACTAACTAATAAATACAACTGATTGTTAACTAGCAGTTTTAGAGACCTAAGACAATTAGGATTCTATCTCTTCATCATGATTACAACAACCTTATCTAAACATTTAAAACATTCTTTGACACCTAAGAATCCATGAAGTCGAAATTGATGAAGCCTCCCACGTGGTCATCTGACTGCTGAAGACAAACCCTAGAAATTAGGGAACATGTTTCCCTGTTTTTAGGCTTAGGATCCCTGAAAATGGCACGTGGGACAGGACCTTTATCTCTTCATCCATGACACATTTTTCGAAGCTGAGGGAGGTTTTTGTAGTCCAGGATGTCTAGAAAAAAAAAATATCTTGGTTTTTTAAACTACTTCTCCACTTGTCCAGAATCGATCCTTGATGTTCCTAGAAACTAGGAGACTGTCCCTTGCTCTGTTCTGGCTGAAAGATGGGTCTTGGGACAGAGCTCATAACTTCTTCCAAAAACCATATTTAGAAAAACTGAAGGACGATTTTTTGAAGAAATCTGTGCTGAACAAAAAAATCTCTTTTATTTGTGAAATATCTTTCCTACTTCCCAGAAGACGTGTTTGGAAAACAGGTGTTAAACAGGAAAAGTCTGTTTGTGAAAAACTGCACCTACAGCAGTTTCGTAGCGCAACTTTGGTCTTTAATTTCTCCCAGATAATAATGAATTGGAAGAAACTGAAAGAGGTTTTTGTAGTGCAGAATGTTAGGAAGAAAAACCTCTTTCATTTTGCAAAATGGAGTTCTCAGCTGCTCAGGAAAGCTTCTGTAAGTTAACTAGTAAAAACAGTTTTTCTGCTAAAACAGGTTGCTACAGGGGTTTCGTAGCGCGCTACGAAAACACTTAGAGTGAGTTTTTAACTATGAAAACCTTGACACAATTTTGACATGTGGAATGTTAGGTGATGTGGGACCAGTGATGGGCAAGAACGGATTGTTGACCCTATTTGACCATACCAACAAGACTCTTTTATAGATCTTAGACAGGGAAACAACCATGGAAAGAATAGACCAAGACTAACATGAATCCTTTGGAATCAAACTGATGTCAAAACACATGGTGAGGCTTTTAGGACATGGAATGAGCCTATGAAACTTTATTTGAATATGGAAATGAGACTCTAACCCTATGAATTAGACTCTAAAACATAAAAATGACTTCACCATGACTTGACCATGACTGATACAAGAATTGAGAAACCATGTAAGTTGTCCAAATTCTTTAAGGAAGTTTTACAGTGATAGCAGTGGCTCCACTAGGGATAGTGTGCCCTTGTGGTACATTAAGAACCTGTAGCTCCAGTGCCGCTATCCATCCTCTATAAGAAAACTTTGAACTTCTGCCCAATTTGCTCCTCAAGCCTTTAATGATTTCTAAACGAAGAATTCCAACTGCACCTACTGAAACATATGCTTAGTCATCCTATCCTGAGCTTATTTGCACATTCCTACCTACCCTATCAGCTACAAGCTCCACTTGTAGCTCAAGCAACATGATATTTCCAATAAAGCCAATCAATTGTCCTTTCTGATATTGGAGGCTCT
>APFE030881379.1:13996-48180 GCA_000404065.3 Pinus taeda | reverse complement strand
AATGAAGCGATTAATACAAATTACTACATTCACTGTTTATATCATCGATACATATATACGATTGAAAGAGAAGCATGCTATAGACAACCAATAGTGGAATGCATAAAGGATGTTGCGAAAAGCACATATATATATAAGCGATAATAGAAAGAGCGATTTAAACAACAATTCATATAACAGGAATGAGTACAGACGCAGATAATAGTACCATGTGAGCTGTTGATCAATCCCAAATATCAATCGCTATTCAAAATTCCTCCTTCAACACAGAAATGCTTTTAAACAAAGACAATAGTGCACATTTGCATAAAAACCTTCCTCATTAAATTCAGAATAATTGGTCCAGTTTCATAAAAGAATATCCCTGAAGTACAATAGTGCAACTTCAGGGTTTAAGTCATATATAAAACTTTACGACCCTTTCTAAATGCATGAAAGGGTCTATAAATACTACTAAGCTAAAAAAAATCTATGAAACAAAATCCTACTAAATTGGCATCAGTAAATGTGATCTATCTCCTTGGGGCGATCTGGCAGTCGGCGATGTGAATCATGACTCAGGTTGTTTTCCTTTAAACCTAAGCTGGCTTATCACAAGCATCGGCTCCACTTCGGGCGGTCTGTTGAGGCACAAGCTGAATTGGGCAACAAAGGTGGCATCTTCAATGTCGGGTATGATATACCCGATAGCATCTGTAAGGCATTTTAAGGCAGCTCTTTGGCTGTATGGCTTCACTAAGAAGAACCAATAAGCATCCCATGTTAAACTGTTGATTCCCGCGATTAATCTTCCATTTTTCTGCAGCTCCGGGTAGCATGAATGCTCCAACATCTTTGTCGCTATTAATTGACCTGGAGTACATTAGGAAATCATATTAGATAAATAAAGCGTATTATTTACTAATTCAACCAAATTTCCAGTGGTTGCTTTGCATCTGAAAATCGCTCTTTTTGCCTTCATTAACTGTGATTGCCATTCTGTGAATAATATTTCTTTGTGCGATTCCAGAATTCTTGGTAGATTAGTCGCCTAGCCTTGATCGGAACTTTGCCATTCATAAAACTTGTCAGTGTTTCTTCGGCCTAATCCAAATCGGTCCTTGCCTTTTCTACCTTTTCGCTTATGGATGCTACTAACTCGCACAATGGTTCTGCCTATGTAATTTGCTGACATAGGAGCTTAACCTGATTAATCAATGCCTTATTTAACTGAAGCGCTTCTGCTTTGAATTCATCTACCTGAGGGAGCCTTTTCATTTGCTCAATTTGAGTGGACAATTGAGCGATTTGCTCATCTTTAGCTTTTATCGTTCCCTCAGTCGATATTCTTAATTGCTCCAATGCTACCGATAGTTCCTTTTGTCTTTGGATTGCGCCTTCGTCAATCCTTTGTTTCTCCTCTTGTAATTGCTTGGTCAGCTGATATTTGTTCTGCTGCTGCACTAGCAATTCTTGCTCCGCCTGCTCTGCTTTCTGCTGAACTTCCGATAATTGTGCCTGTAGCGAAGAGATGTCTTGATCCTTCGCTTTCAATAAACTGCTCACCTCTGATGCTTTATCAATGGTCGCTGCCAAATATGCTCCAGCGTATTGCGATAGCTTGGTTAAGTCATCGGAGGGGTCGAATTCCTCTTTCCACACAACATTGCCCGTCACTGTTAATTCAGGGAATAGAGAAGGTTGATCAGCTCTCCTCCTTTTTCTCTGTCGCTTTACAATAGCTTTATGCTTTGGGCTATAGAATACATCCAAAGGGGGAATCTCTTCAATTTGCAAAATGATTTCGCCTAATGGATCCTTAGGAATTATTTCTGCTTCTTTTGATTTGGGTAGGTCGCTAGTTTCGCCCGAAACCGGTTTCGATGTCGCTTCTTGTGTGTCGCCTTCTTTAGAAACCTCATCATCTTTCGAGCACTCTAGGTTGCCGATGATTGAATTGAATTGCTGCCATTGCTGGAGCAAATTCGGATCAACTAGTGTATCATCATTAATTTTAGAGCTGATCCCTTCTTGGGCTTTCGCCTAGGTTTCTTCCTGTCGCTGCACATTTTCCTGGGTTTCTTCCTGTCTCTGATTATGCACTTCCTCCTGCTGCTTTGATGTAGTAGGAGGTGGCGTATTACTTTTTTGCTCAGGCTCGCTTGATTTTTTCGTCGTCGGAATAGTCGCTAACAGGTCTAGAGGCAGAGTTTGCAACCTCTGTTCTCTAATTCTGTTAAATTCGGCTAGCCCTTCATCGTTGTACACATTTCTGGCAAGCGACTTAACTTGATACAGTGATTCGGCCGATGCAAGCAAATCCTCGAATCTATCTTCTTTGTGCTCGACCTTGGCCAATTTGGCCTAGTCGAGCACATTGTAAGCGATTTTCCTTAGATCATATTGCCTGCTTGGCAGAGTAGCCAGAGTGAGCGAATTTATCTTCCCAGCTTCCTTCTCTGCATGTTTGATATCATGCAGGGTATAAATTCCAATTCGTAAGGGAAAAGAGGGCCAAACATGCTTTTTCACTTTCTTCAGGGACTGAGTAACCCCATCCGCATTGATTTGATAAGCTACTTCCCTGGAAAGTAACTTATCAGGGATCTAAAGTGGGAGCACATGGGGCCTGGCCTGACTGCCAAAAACTCTGATGTAGGTGAATTTCTCCTCTCCAAACCAACTTGCTACTGCGGTTAAATCTACCCCTGCTTGTTCAGAAATCTTCGGGGCAGGCTTATCAAAGATAGAGTAATGAATTGGCAACATAAAACCGTTGCAGATTTGATATAGGTGGTGCTTGTAGTTGGTCTTCCACAACTTTTGATGATATATGTGGATGGGTGTGGGGTCTTGCGACTTCCACCTCCATCCAAGCACAGGAAATTCAGAATTGAAACATAAAACATCCAACACATAGGCACTGTAATAAAATGGTGGAATGAACCTCTCTGTGACGCGAGAGTTAAACTTGAAATCGAGAATGGCCTTGGCTAACTTGTCGGATAATATATCCACCCAATCCATAATCTCACCACTACATGCCACCTCCATTAAGGGGACCATTTCTATGGTAAAATTGGTGGAGTGATGCAATGCCCATAGCCTACACAACATAATTCCAGCATAGCCGTAAGGAGAACATAGGGAGTCGACTGAGTACTTACCCGACGATTCATGCTTGTGCTTTGCTGGATTTTGTCTCCAGCCTCGAATTGGTTCAGACTCGGTCTCGTTCTCTACTCGAAATTTCTCTAGAAATGTCGCATTATATTTTTTCTCTTCTGCTGGTAGGTGATACATTTGCCTTAGATCTGCAGCTCGAAAAGAACCAAAAATCCTCCCATCTGTAGTGCTAAATATTCTATTGGTAATTGGGATCTCTTGGATTGCTCACCTTACCACATCTGTATATGGGAGAATTTTCTCCCGGGCCGCTATTTTGTGCAGAAAGGAGTTGGCGAAGTCTTTTAGATTGGCCTCAGATTTGCTGGTACTATCGCATGAGACTTGTATCTCGATCACCTTCGGCTCCTCGGCTTCAATCAAATTATATGTTCATTGCCAAGTGGCCCTGGTAAGTCCCAGGCATGTTGTATCTGATATAAGCCCTTTCTTTTTACCGCTTGAATCAACAACAGCTTGCCCTGCGGCTGGCGAAGCAGTAGGCATTGTAGTCTTTTTGGACTTCTTTCCCATTCCACTCAATTCTGTCTCTATAGAAGAATCCTGCACAGAGAGAAAGATAGGCGTAACACAGGAAACAATAACATGAATTGAATAGAGTGAGGTATATATATCTTCATGCATTCATAGTGATCGATTGAATTAAGACGACTTTCGGATCAAATCTGTGGATAGATCGCAAGCTTGTTGTTTTTCATTAAATGGCCGTTAAGGCCTGTCAATCTCATTAATACCAGTCGCTTCAGTTAATGGCTGAATGATTTATTTGAAGCATGCCATGGGCGATTTGGCGGTTGAACGCGGATGAGCGGATTTTCAAAATATTTTGCCTTAATTACGAATAAATCGTATTAAACTGCCTTTATGAGTTTTTCTTTGAAAATTGCGCTTTTTACCCTTTTCGCAATCGGGCATCGGGGAAATCCTAAGTTATTGCTTTGGTTTCATTTGGAATCCCCGATTGTCGATAGCGATATCGCATCGCGTCGGGAGTAGCGAGTAGGGCTGTTTAGAATGAGGGCATGGTGAGTCGCGGATCGCCGATAGTGATATCGCATCGCATCGGGCGAGGGGGAGCTTATTTGCGCTTTAAGTATTATCGCCGATTGCCGATTTTCGATTTCGCATCGCATCGGAGCAAGGGGTTGTTTAATTGTGTTACTTTATGCTTTGCCGATATCCAATAGCGATTTCGCATCAGCGAAAATCAAGATGTCCCTTTAGTTGTGCTCTCTTTATCATTGCGATATGCGATCTTGCGATCACTTTATCGCAATGATAAAGATAAATCGTTTTACGTTGGGGTTTTTTTATTGGTTTTATTGAAAAGGCCTTTTAGTAATGTTTTCTTTTATTTCTTCGGGCCTTTTTGAAATAAAACTTTAAATTGATACCAATTTAAAAACAAAAATTAAAAAAGGGACCCATTTCATATTATAGTTTTTGGAATAGTAATGATATGAAATGGGGCGTTGTTGTATGGCACAACAGGTCCCTTGATTAGTGGAACACATTCCTATATTTTCTCAATCATTGGAGTTCCACAATTTGTGCCATAATTCCATAATATCTTGTTTATTTATTATTTATTATTGATTGTCCTGTAGTAGGTAAAAAGTCCCTAAATTATCTCCTCCTCCAGATCTTCATAATATGCCCAATATTCTCATAATATTACACTAAAATAAATAATATTAGGTACAAATATCTAATTATCCATAAACCTTCCTAATGAATATATTAAAGTTAAAAATAAATGATCTAATGCAAGAAGAGAGGTTTACTATGCTAAAGGATGGTTAGATGGACCTTAACTTATGTTTAATTTATAGGCATGGGCCTTAATTTATGTCTAATTTAGAGGCCCATCATACCCCCCTGCTGAAAGTGGTGCTCATCCTCTGAGAAACGTAGTGACCTCATTGTGCCTCATCCATGGCCTTGGTGGCCTCTCTCTTGTGTATTAAGAATCTTGGCTGTAAGTTTTGCAAGGACAAGCCCGAAAACATATTTTTGCAAAGAAAAACCATTGTTTCTTGAGACCATTAGCTTCCTTTCTTTCCCTTATTCAAGATGAGTTCTTGAATATTTTTCAGTTTGGAAAGGTCTTCCACACACTTATCAACCTATTGCTACCTTGTTCTACCATTTGGAAATCTCTAACACCTTCAACATGCATTTAGATGAGAACTAGGACATCCTGTAGTAATTCCTATCAAAACTACAGGAAACCTACAAGAAACCATGTTAAAACTACACGAAACTAGTTTTGAACATAAATGATAGTATGACGTTCGGGCAAGCCCTCAACTTGACTGTCATGCCCTTTTCGCATTTTTAGGCCTTGGACAAAAGGTAAAAAGAGATTGGAGTCCTCTTGGAAAACATATTTTCATCACTACAGTTTTAGTTTCATTTTGATGGTGAATGCCTCATTTCCTTTTGTTGCTTTCTCCTTCTCTCTTGTGGCCTGCATGGCTGCCTAATGGCCTTGGATCTCCGTTCTCATTACATCTTTCTTAAGATCTGCCATATTTGTTCATTTCTTCCTTCTTGTAGCAACATTATGCCTTCATGTAGTAGTCATACCTCCTCTTTCAGGGTCGTCTAACTACATGGGAGTAATGAGAAATGATGAAGAGGGATTGGATGATGATGCTAGGTCTCAAAGGGAGTAGCGTAGGTTTGTGAAAATGGAGAGGATGATCTGTTTGTTTGTTTGTGTCTTTTTTTTGAAAGAATGAAATGGGATGGATGAAAGATGAATAGATAGTGAATATGAAGTGGATGGAGGGCTTGTAGTGCTCTGGTGACTTGGCCTTTGCAAAAATGTATTCTTTTAACTGCTATCCTCATTCCTTGAAATCATCACCCTTCATAATTTGAATTTTCAACATTGCATGAGTGAAGGAGTGAGTTGCAATTAACTAGTTGAAGGTGGTTAAGACTGCTGACCCATCCTCAGCTTGTAAACCTCATCTCTCGTGCATTGACAACAAATTTCTAACTATAATATGCTCAAGAGAAGAGGCCAAGAATATTGCATACCTGTACCTAGCTGATGGTTGTTGGAGATCCCTGCATATTGCCGTTGAGTTGATGTTGATGTGTAGGTGTTGGATGGTGATGCTGATGATTCTAATGTTTCTGCTAAGCTCTGGAGGAGCTTCTTTGACCTCTAGATCTCCATGCTCAAGCTGACTACAAATCTCTGGCTACTTCATCATCATATCCCCTCAATTTTTTAAAGAAACCCATCCAATTGTGCCTTTAAATATCTCTAGTATAAGAGAGTGTTGATGAATCCTTCCTATGTTGATGGTTTCCCCCTCCTTATCATTGCTTGATGAAGCCAACCTCCATTTTTCCCTTTTAAAATTGCTCACTGCTAATCCTGTAGGTGTTGTTTTGTATCCTATAGGATCTCAAGGAATCTTGTAGGTTTTTAGGACATCGACTTGTTTTGTCCATATCTCCCAAACAGTAGAATGGATTGACCTAAAACTTTCTGAACATTTTTCCATCATCATTATGCACCTCCCCATAAAAAAATTTTGGTCAATGGATGCACGGATCTCAAGAAAACATAAAAATGGCTGAAGGTGATGGAGGTCAATTTCATAGAAACTCTGCAATTGAATTTGCTAAAATTGCTTGGGCATGTTACCATCATCCATATGCATCTCCCCATGAAACAATTACTTAACTGGATGCACGGATATCTAGAAAATGCAAAAATGGTTGTAGGTGATGGAAACTGATTTCTCGAAAACTGTGCACTGGAATTCGCTAAAATTTCTTGAGCATTTTACCATTTTCCATATGCATCTCCCCATGAAACACCTTGGCAAAAGGATGCACGGTTTTCAAGTTATGGAAAAAAGAAATTTCTGCTCTATGTGTTTTTGTATATTGTAGTAAAACAGAGCATCTTGTAGTTTTTTAGGACAACAAGAAAATTGAATGGTAGAAGCTTGAGAATGACGGGTGGATGGTGGAAGTAGATGAGGGTGATGGATTGGCATGGACTTGGCCTTGTTGGAGCATTTGAGCAAAGGAGGAGAAAGTCAAAATTTGAGTTCTTTTGACTAGGATTGACCAATTTTCCCTTTGGTACCAACTTGTTCTTGTTGATTGCAGATGTTGGAGAGTACATGCATTCATCAAAGAGATGCATGGAGCAAGGATTTATTTTATTTTTTTCTCTTTTTTTTCTTCTAGGCCTACTAACCGCATTAAGGAGGTTTTCAACTAGTAGGTCTACCTAGGCGCCTCAAAGGAGGTTTTCACCTAGGATCTTTTTTTTCTGCCTCTTTTTTCTTTTTTTTTTCAACCTATTGACTGCCTCATGGAGGTTTTCAATCAACGAGCCAATATGAGGCACCTCAAAGGAGGATTTCAACTGAGATTTTTATTTTTTCTCTTATTTTTCAATTTTTTTTTATTACCCTACTCTACTTGAAAAACAAGATCACTTTCAAGTGTAAGAATACTTCCAATGGAGCCATGTGCACATCAAGATGACAGATAAAATGATGTGGAGGCTTAAAATGTATGCTTTGAGATGTACCTAGATTTGAAAGATCAAATAATTTGACTTTGATGATATCAAACACATTTGAAGAAGAGGGTATTACTGCAACTTAATGACTTTCTGGAACCATATTTCAATATAGTTGTGATGCCCCTAGTCCACTTGTTGATTTGTATCATCTTGGATGTCTTCTTCTTCCATGACCTTCAAATATTCCTCTTTTTGCTGATTGTTCTCTCGAACACATGGAGGACTTGATGATAACCATGAGGGAACTTTCTTAATCTCTGATTTTATTATTTGCTCTTCATCAATTGCATCCCATGATTCTTTGATCTTCTCTTTCAAATCTTCTTTCTCTGCATGTTGTACATCAATGGCATCAAGAGATTCATTTTTTTTTGTAATAATCTTCCTGAGCTATGGTGAATACCATTGAGCTCAAGAGGATATGTTTGGAAGTGGTGTACCTCAACATTGTAAGTGGGCTGACCTACTTCAATGTGTGGGTTTGGAAATGGTGGTACAGTTAGTTGAGTGGGAGTGTATATTTGAGATCGATGTGGATCGGGTTGTGGTTGTGGTGGAGGTGAATGGTAGGGATAAAATGGAGTTGGGTATGGAGGATATTGAGTAAAATATTGAGGATATTGTGGATGGCTCCCATAAGTTCCTTGCCAACCTTGTTGCCAAGGTTAGTTTTGGGGTTGAGATGGCCAATGTTGCCAAGGAAAAGGTGTGTTCCAATTACTTTGAGGTGGATATGTATAACCTTCAAATTGGTAATTAGGCTCTTACATCATATCAGGCTGAATAGGCTACCATGGTCCTCTTGGAGCTACATAACATTATTGCATTGGCAATTGACTTGATCCATTGTTCTCTTGGTGAACTTCCTTCAACCTTGGTAATGATGGACAATGTTTAACATCCTGTGATTCTGCAACACAAATATCAACATTTTCGTTTCCTTCATCTTACATCCTTAACATTTCTACTCATTTTTTTATATTGCTAAGAATTTCTGTTTTAAAATCATCAAACAAATTTCCAAGTTTAGCTTGACTTACCGATCTTGATGCTTATTTACCTACTATTGCTTTTCCTCTTGATATGTGTTTGCATGTTTCACAAATTTCATTAAATGATAATTGGTATACATCACCTCCACTCATGATATTAAGGAGATCAATCCATTCATCCCTAATTGTTCTAAGTAAGAGGGTTTTTCGTGTGTCAGATCCTAAATGGTGTAGCTTTGTCCTATTAACATTATACATGCACCTCTCTATTAGATCCTCAAGGCTCTCATCTTCTCTTTGATTCATTCTAAAAATTTCTTCCTTAAGATCATGATCTTTATATTTTTCTAGAAATATCTTTTGCATCTCACTCCATGATCTTATTGAATTAGTCTTTAAACTCATGAACCATTTAAGAGCTCCATTCTTCAAAGTTTCCGGAAACAATCTCAGTTTTTGATTTTTTAATAAGTAACCATAATATCTACAAACAATTTCAAATTCAAAGAGAAATGTTTCCGGATCCTCTGACCTTAGACCATGAAATTTTGGAAGAAAAGATGGAGGGATGTTCTTCATGTGCACACTACCATCAATATCTTGAATGGGAAATCCGAGAGGATCTTCCTCATTGTCATCATCTCCATCCATTTCTTCTACATTCTTTGCCATATTCTTCTTCTACCTACAAAAGTGAATGGTGATGTGGCTCTTACTGCACCACGTGATCAAATGGGGGTGGGTTGGTGTTGGATATTTTGTTGTTTTGTTTTTATGATTGAATGAAAACACTAATGCAATTCACTTTTGAAATGAAATATGCCTAATGCAATTAATTTTTTGTTTTTTTCAAAAAGTAAAAATATATGAATCAACTAGGGAAGAAAACAATGCATACTTTGATACCTCCTCGGCAATGGTTCCAAAAAGTGATGAGCCTTGGTATTGAAACAAGAATGCTGCAACTCCCAAGGCTACCAACTTTAATTATCAACCCAGGGTTCGTACAAACTGAATAGGTATCGACACTATATGTGTGGCGTAGAATGTGTCCTTCATTTTCTATCATGAAGTAATGGAGTGCATGTACTAAAGTCAAATCCTAAACTAATTGTAGAAAATGAAATGTTCGAAATGGAACCTTAACCTATTGCAAGATAGAAAGTACAAGGAAAGAGATTGAAATCAAATGCTAAAACACACCATTTTCTAACTAACTTCTAAGAGGATTTTCTTCCAAATAATGCTAAGTTAACATGTATGCAATACTACTATCCTAAGAATGCAGATTCAAACCATCAAACCTTCTACTGTTGTGCATGTAAATGAATAAAATAAATTTGTTTTTCTTTTTGTCTTTTTTCAATGTGAGAGTGTGAAAGCTAATCTCTTTTGGTGATGTGGCAGGTGGCTTGGAGATGATTTTTGATGTTTGGAAGGCTTGAGAGACCCTTAGGTGACCTTTTGTGGCTTCCTGGAGGTTTTCCCTCAATTCGGCCTCAAAACAAGCCACTACAAGAAAACCTATAGGATGTAATAAAAACCTACAAGATCCCCTGAAAACCTATAGGATACAGCCGAGAGAAAAAGGATGGACGTTGAAGGTGATGGAAATATTAGGGAAGGTGGTTGGTAGATGGAATGAGGCAAGGGAGTTCCTAGGACCACTTCAGAACTCAAAACCAAAGTTGGGAGATGGATGGATTTGCTCACAAAGCTTGGAGAAGTTTCCTTGTGAAATGATGAAATTGGTGAAGGTTTAATGACCAAGAAAATCAAATCCAAATTGGATGGGACACATTTTTTTATTAAATAGGATGTCCTAGGCCCCTATTCCAAGTGGAATGACTCAAAAAGACCTCTGTTAACCCATGCAAAAAAAAAAACATTACTAGTCGAAAATATAGAAATTCAAGAACTAGTGAGCTAGTAAATCTAAAAAATTCCTAACCAAATCAAGTGAAAATGCAATGGGGTAATTTTGGTTATGAACTAGAATTTTTTGTGATCTAATGCAAGTGGAACCAACTCGATTGAAGCTTGTTAGCATGCTCTAAAGAATAGTAAATTTACCGTTCTTTGCTAAAAAGGAGGTCCAACAATCTAGATTTGGGAATAAGAAGACTAATCCAAGCAGTTCAATGATTACTATGAACTTCCAAAGCTTTTCCAAGGATGAAATAGTTATTTTGATGCTACAAAAGAACTTACATCAACCATTTACCTCAATCCTAAAACAAGAAATCATTAATACTAAAATAAGAAATAGAAAGAAATAAAAACTAGAGATGCATGTGAATAAGAAGTGAAAAGAAGGAAATAAAATGATGCAAAAGGGATTTGATGTTCCTAGGATGGCCAAGCCCAAGGAAACTCAAATACCTATGGAGGAGAACAAGATTTAGAAGCTGAACATGACACCAATATTCATTATTTTCATCAAGATAATTACATCCTTGCAAGAAAATACAATGGAGCTGAATAAATACAAGTTCTCTCCACAAGAACACTAATGAAAATATCCCCCTAGAGGAAAATTCGACTGGGTACTTATAAAAAATGATTAGGAATCATTCCCCATGAATGGAGGAAGCTTTCCCCACCAAAATCCCTTGATTAGTGGATTTGGTCCCTAATACTAGGAATCTGCATTAAATGGCAGGGAACACATTCCTAGATTTTCTCATTCATTCCCTAGAGGAAAATTCAACTTGGTACTTATACAAAATGATTAGGAATCATTCCCCATGAATGGAGGAAGATTTCCCCACCAAAATCCCTTGATTAGTGGATCTGGTCCCTTGATTAGTGGAACACATTCCTAGATTTTCTCAATCATTGGAGTTCCACATTCAGTGCCATAATTCCATAATATCTTGTTGATTTATTATTTATTATTGATCCTCCTGTAGTAGGGAACAAGTCCCTAAATTATCTCCTACTCCAAATCTTCATAATCTGCCCAATATTCTCATAATTAAATAATATTAGGCACAAATATCCAATTATTCATAAACCTTCCTAATGAATATATTAAAGTTAAAAATAAATTATCTAATGTAAGAAGAGAGGTTTAATATGCTAAAGGATGGTTAGATGGACCTAAGTTTATGTTTAATTTATAGGCATGGGCCTTAGTTTATTTCCAATTTAGAGGCCCATCACATGGCAATGACTGTGTTTTCGTGGTCGTCGTTAGGTTCTCTAAGATGACTATTCTGGTGGCCTGTAAGAATAACATCACAATGTAAGCCACTGCCAAACTCTTCTTTGAATGAGTATGGGTACACTTTGGGATCCCACAGTCCATTATCTCAGATAAGGACAACTGGTTCCTAAGTACATTCTGGTCATTGTTGGATACCAAACTCACTATGTCCACGACCTTCCACCCCAAATTGATGGAAAAGCATAGGTCAACAACATGATGATCATGCACATCCTATTCATGTACAAATCAAAGCATCAAGGTTCATGAGATGAAAGCCTCCCCTATTTCCAACACAACTACAATAGAGCTCTCCACAACCCATCTGGCCCCAACCCATTTTAGGTGGGATTCGGATTCCAACCACTATGTCCCATTGATGTTTCCATACCACTTGTATCTACTCAAGAATATGCAACTCATGTCTAGCTCGAAGCTGATAGAGCTAAAATATTCATTGAGTGCATTCAACATATTTGCTAGCAGTTCCATGACATATTGGACAAAGGAAATGCCAAGTAAAAATAGCGTCATGATCAACATTGGGTGCCACAAAAGTTCTAGGTGGGTGACAAAGTCTGGATACATTTGCAGAAGGCACGCTTCGATAGGGCCCACCGTAAGCTTCGCCCACTCTGATATGGGCCTTACACCATCATTAAGGCTGTAGGGGAAAATTATTTCGAGCTCAACATTCCATTGTTCCTTGGCCTGCACCCAGTATTCAATGTGGAATAACTACAACCATATTTTTCCCCTTTGTTGGACACATCTGATGTTCCTAGGAAATTGACACCAACAGAGCTCAACCTAATCTGTATTGAATAGGATACAACTAATAGGAACATGGAAACTCAGATCAAGAACACTTGACAACAGAGGATCTAGCTATATCAAGTTTTCAAAGTAGGCCAACTCCTTCAACAGTGCAAGTGGATCAGTAGAAACCAGGTTCAACAGAAATTTCCTCACCTCATGGAGGCTCTGCACGCAATGGGGACCATTGCTTTCTAAGGGAGGAGGAATGATCCAGGTGGATATTTGTGGCCATCCTCCTATTCCATTTTGACGTCCATTCAGTTTCATTAGTTTCTTGATTTTAATGCAATTTACTATTTTTAGCATTTTTTTGGGTCCTAAACCTTTAGAGTTGTTTTAACCCCCTAAACAATGTTTTCTTTGAGGTTCACAGCAAACCCATAGCCATAGGTAAGGCCCCGCCACAAGTCTTGTAGTACTCAAAGAGACCTTTCTAATGAGGTATCGTACATGCCAAACGAGGATCATATGACCAAGTTACGACCCCAGGAAGTTCGCTGCCTAACTAACCCCAATAGGGCCCACAAACTCTTGGTCTTCCATCTCCTAGGGTTAGGGTTTTCATTGTTTAGGGTTTCCATTTATTTTTCAATAATAAAAAGGCCCTCGAGCCTCATTGTATCACAATTCACAGGCATGTAGCTGCCACATATCTTCTCAGAGATAATCTATGATCACATGAGATAGTTTATTTCCATTCTATTTGTAAGCATCTTTCAGTTCTATGACATTAATGAAATAAGGATTTATTTCTGCTGCATATCTATGTTTATGTTTATATATGTATTCTGTTTTGTTCTTGCATAATTTTATATTAGGCCAAGATACTTTCAAGATAGTGGAGTGGTTTGTGAGCCACTCAAAATTAGAGATTGAAGAGTGATAAGATATAAACAACCTAAGGCCAACTAAATATAAAGAGCACAAACCACACCACTATAAAAGTCCTATAGAAATAGTAAACAAACAACCCTCTAATATTCATGCTTGGCATGATTAGGATCAGACACTAGAATATCACAGAGTAGATAAAGGGCCTTCTAAAGGTAAGATTAGGATAATGAGGGTCCAATTCCTACTAGTGAAGATAACATAAATAGTTACGTTGATCTCCTGATAATAGCCTTGACTAGTGCAAGTACCCTTGATTTTCAGGGCACCCTACAGGACCAATATAATAATGATTCAACATTTGTCTTATGTATCATAGGTTGTACCTAGGAAAGGAAACTAAGGCCACAATTTCAAAATTAGAAGCCAAGGGTGATAGTCGTGGGTAGGTGCTCCAACAAGTAAGAAAGGTATATCTCTCTTTACTTATCATTACATGACCTAGTGCTTGACTCCTACATTAGAGGCCCTTACTTGACAACCTATGCAAGATTCAATTTCCACTTTTTATTCAACTTGTAGTTTCTTTTTTAGTGGCCTTGGAGAGTTTACTCTCCAAACACCTATTCCAAGGCCCTAAATAACCTAGACTAGTGTGACTATGACAAAATAAAAATGTCTAGTTGATTTTAAGTTAAGAGTTTATTTTAAGTGATTGTTTTTTACTCAAGGAAATATATATGCAACTTATGACCCCAGGAATTTGGCTACCCAACTAACCCCAATGGGACCCACAAACTCTTGGCCTTCCATCTCCTAGGGGTTTAGGGTTTCCCTTTATTGTTCAATAATAAAAAGGCCCTAGAGCCTCATTGTATCATAGTTCAGAGGCATGTAGCTGCCACATATCTTCTCAGAGATAAGCTACAATAACCCAAGCTAGTTTATTTCCATTCTATTTGCAAGCATCTTCAGTTCTTTGATATTAATGAAATGATGATTTATTTTTGCTACATTTATGTGTTTATGTTTATATCTATATCCTATTTCGTTCTTGCATAAGTCTGGATCAGGACAATATCTTTTCAAGATAGTGGAGTGGTTGTTAAAACACTCAAAATTAGAGATTGAAGAGTGAAAAGATAGAAAAAACCTAATGCCAAAATACAAAGAGTACAAACCACACCGCTATAAAATCCTTTAGAAATAGTAAGCAAACAACACTCTAATATTCATGGTTGGGGTGATTAGGACCAGACACTAGAATATCAAAGAGTAGATAAAGGGCCTTCTAAAGATAAGATTAGGATAATGAGGTTTCAATTCCTACTAGTGAAGGTAACATAAATAGTTACGTTGATCTCTAGACAATAGCCTTGACCAGTGCAAGTACCCTTGCTTTGCAAGGCACCCTCCAAGACCAATATAACAATGATTCAACATTTATCTTAGGTATCATAGGTATTCTTCCCTATACTCCCCTGAGTGGTACCTAGGAAAGGAAACTATGGCCGCCATTTCACAATCAGAAGCCAAGGGTGATAGTCATGGGTAGGTGCTCCAACAAGTAAGAGAGGGGTATATCTCTTTCCTCATCGTTACACGACCTAGTGATTGACTCCTATATTAGAGGACCTTCCTTGACAACCTATGATAGATTCCATTTCCAATTTTTATTCAACTTGTAGTTTTTTATAGTGGCCTTGAGAGTTTACTCTCCAAACACCTATTCCAAGGCCCTAAATCACCTAGACTAGTGTGACTACAACAAAATAAAAAGGTCTAGTTGATTTTAAGTTAAGAGTTTATTTTAAGTGATTGTTTTTTACTCAAGGATATTTATGTGAAACTTGTGATATTTTTAGACTCTTAAAGAAAGAAACTTATAAGAACATTTACAAGGAAAACTTCACACTTATCCTTCAATGGATTGAGTTCCAAGCAAGCATAAAGCATGAAAAATGCTTACCTAGATTACAAGAAAAGTAACATAAGCAAGTAGAATGCAATTATTTGTGTTTTTTTTTTTTTTTTAAATGAGCATAAATCTACTTAATATAACACAAATAAGAATTAACTTCACTTTCAGTAGATCATTCCATTCAAGATAACAAAAGAAACATGAAAAAAGGTGAAAAACATGAAAAAATTTGAAAAAACACTAGTTTAGAGGTATGCACCACACTCATGAGTAAAAAATGTGTGAATATGATTTTATTATGAAGGAAACATGAGCATATGCACAACTATTTTGAAGTAAATCAACATAGACATCCCACAATAGGCCAAAACATGACCAAAATGGCCAAAACTTGCTCACAAAACTATCCCACACAAGCCCTAGGAAGGCAACACAATTTTCAACAACGACAAAATGCGTCCATGGGAATTTTCTCTCAAAGAAATGTTGAGGTAGGATTTTGGACCTTAGTCAATTAAGGGGATGTGACTTGGATTAAGGCTTTGTAAATAGCCCAACCATTTGGGATGGCTACTCTCGATGATTTTTAAGGATCCGCTAGCCTTTGGATCTCTTCCTCTTATGAAGAAAAGAACTTGGGGAATCCTAAGATGATCTAATGTTATATGTACCAAAATTCTAAACTACTATTAATATACCTAAAACTACAAGTTAAATAATTCATAAACTATGATACAAAAATAAGATTAGTATCGGTAATTAATATACAATAAACACTATAAAAATGATACATGAATTATAATACAACATATAAGACAACCGAAACATAACGTAATTGTTCCAAAGAATAAATTGTATTTATCTATACTAGAATATTATGAAATGCAAAATTATTTTAATTTATATATGCAATTATAAATTAAAATTAACGATAATCCTTAATGCAAATAAGTAAAAGACAGAGAACTACAAATATGTAAGCTTCTTATATTTTAAGATAACGTATAAAAACCGTTATTCATTTTAATAATTCATATAAAAATAAATCATATATGCAGAGAATTGACTAATGCTATCTAATTGCTACTTCTTGGCCAAGGTAAATTGGAAAGATAACTGTAACATTTTTTATAAATTGAATTATCTTTCAATTATTCATTTATGAAACAATTCAATAAACAACCAAAAAAATTAAATAATATATTAGAAAATTCTACAACACATGTATTAATTCAATTTATATAAATATAAGATTCTTAACAATCTAAATCCTTGGAAACAATTCACAAGAAACTAGACTGAAGCAATGTTCAGATCAATGTCATCCATGAGACACAAATCATTGAAGGATGACTATGATCAAATATAAAAAGATAAAAATTGGACTAACATAAATGAAAAGAAATGCAATAATTCACTGCCTGTTCATGGATCAAAGTCACACAATGGTGGAGTTCTGTCTTCAAAATTTCGGAAATCAAATTACAAAGAACCTAGAAGACAAGGAATGAAAAGAGACCATGGAAAATAAAACTAATATAAGTATTACTTGGTTGAGTCAAATCAAATCAACACAGTTACACAAAAAGGTTTAAAATACTTCCACGATCACAATATAACTTATCCAACATTTCTTTTCCTTCCTCTCTCCACCATTCACTTTTCAAACTAAAGGTTTATACATATGATGATCAGCCCAACCATGTTCCAAACTAGATTTTCAAAATCAAACCATTTTTTACAAAAAATACAGTTCACTAATTTTGATGTGTTGGGCGAATCTTAACTACTTAAAGTAAATACACATAAAAACTAACAAGAAATCTGCGAATGATTTGAGATAACTACATGGTATCTGTAATAACCTCTTTCATGGAAACCAAGACCATCATTTAGTGAATGAGAGCAACCAATTAACAAATAAAGAAAATGATACTAACAATCCACATTGATATTAAAACAGGGCTGCTACAAAATCTTTGATTATGTAATGACCTTTTAAATTTAGCATACAAAATCAAAACAAAAACATACCTCAAAAGCTCCGACCCTGAAACATTGTTAAATAATATATTCTCTATTTAGCAGGGCTTGAATCATATGGATATGGAGAAATAACCACTTTTATGTTTAATGACAACAATTATGTGTGTGTCAGTTGACTGGGTTTTTCTCTCAGGGCTAGAAGACTTTTGATATTGTTGGTTTTCCCTAACTTTATTTATAGCTTTGGGTCGTTTTTTCTCTTGAATGAGTTGGTTAATGCAGTGCTTGAGACGAGGAGCTATAACTAGAAACTGTTGATGCCAATACATATCAAGTATTGATTCATCAAAGTGAATGTTGTTTTGAGAGCTTTTTCCTGAGTTACTATCCATCATGAATATCATTGTTGTTTCAACAAAACCAAAATTATCCTCGGTATGAGGCTTATTTTTCTTTGGTGAAGGCTCGATAGGCATTTTGATATAATTGTGATGTTCTTTCACTTATTACGCCTAGCCCAAGATATTTTCCTTTCCATTTGTTTAATTTTCACTCTAGATTGAGGGTTATGAATAACTTCATCTTGTTGAGTTGGTTTAATGTGATGGCTATGGTCTGAGAGGTATATTTCATCAACATCCTTAAATTATGGTTTTAATTCGACATGATGGTACTCAATATTCCTAGCCATACTCCTTGTGACATGAACACATATGGTTTTAGGGTTTTCAACCTTATTCTCATAAAAAAAACTAACTTATCATCAAGGAATGACTCATTAGGGTCATCTTCATTAACAACATGAGATTCATATGAAGCTGAGCTGGCTGGGGGAGGACTATGTAAAACCCTAGGTACAGGATCTAGTTTTTTTAAAGTCAAGGTTTTTTCGTAACCATTGCGAAGGAGAAAAGAATCCCAAACATCAATAGTTTTTGCCAAGTTATGCTTTACCAAAATGTAGATGAGACCACAATGGAAAAGATACCTATCATGGTTTTTATGTTCAACCTGATATGCCTTGGTACGAAAGGTTAAGATTATAACCTAAGAAAGCCATTAGCAGATGAATGTGCTATATGAAAACTATCCCATATCACCCTTCACATGCTATGAAACAACACAAAAAATATAACAAATACTGACATCCAGGTTTGAGAAAAGTAACCAACATACCTTTAACATTATATACATAATTCTTTTTTGACGGGAACTTTCGCCACGGTATATCACACACATGACAATTCTTCAACATCTTGCCCTCTGTAGAGAGATGAGTTGGCTTGGTTATGAAATCAATCTCCACACCATTGACCCTTTTCCTTCTTCCATTAAAAGTAGAGGTGAAGGCCTTTACTACTACATTGTTAAAACACTAAAATAGTTGGAAAAACACCCACCATTCGACTTGTTAAATGAGATCCAAATAATCTTCATATGTTTCAATGATATCTCTCCCAACCAACTTGGTTCTAATCACGAGGGGGGGGCGTGAATAAAACCCTGGTAAAATTTCAGTTGGAAATCAGTTTGAAAGGTGGTAAGATGATCCAAATAGAGGTTTGAAACCCTAACAACTTGTAGAGCAGCATGAAAAGGCCTGCACAAGAAACTACGATGCATAAAATGCGGAGATGAAACCTTATGGTACGAATTGGATGACTGACATGCATGGTACAAAGAGTACCAAAAAATAATGATTGCAACCAGAGGAGATTTATGACCTGAAAACTCAAGTCATGATAATGATTAACAGTGCAAACAAATGTTGACAACCACGGTTCACAACTTAGATACATTATGTCATGTCACCCAAGAATAAAGACATTCCATTCAAAACAAATCACTTTGGATCAACCTAACATCACCAAATATAATTGCATTTTATGATAAATCGAGAACTTTCAATACCAGGAGTTAATTATGTATAAAACCATAGGTCATGTAAATAAATTCAAAGTAAACCAAACCATACCAATGAATGAAAGGTTAATCAAAATTTCAGTAATGGTAAGGTCATGGAATGAAAACATATCACATAGAGGGATATAAAATAATTCAAAAACATTTATAGCCATGTCATGGCGAGGTTCATGAGCAACAAAACATTCATAGTCCTTGAACCCATATAATACATAAAAATTATGGCTTGTGTGCAACTTTAACCAAAAATCAAAGTAAGGGCATAAATAGAACATAATGGAAACTTAATATTCATAAATTGGCTAGGTTCAATAGGTTTATTTCCTCATGAAGTGGCTTAAAAAACATGGGTGATATTATTACTATAGAAAAGGATGAGACAACCCCATGTAACAAAAATGACCAACAACCATAGTCAACAGAGTTTGAGATGAGTTTTCAATTTCCTTAGAGATCATTAACACAATAATTATGAAATGAAAATAAAGTCATATCACAATCCATAACCAAAATTGTACCTCAAAACCATTATCATCATTTGAGTTCAAAGCTAGGTATGAAAATTACAAACAAGAAAGTAAATAAAAAATAAGGGGCCCATTTCATTTGTAAATGAGAGGGGAGTTTATTGGGTGGCCAACAATTGGCCACTCATTGGACGAACCAGTTATCTCTGTCTGAAATTGTAACAACCCCTAGTTGATTTTCCATGTTAACAAAATAAGACCAAGGTCATGGGACACACATTCCAAGTTGAATGGTAGGTAAACATTATAGTGGGCATCAATTGTGGTTTGTTAATGACTAAATAAATTGGCAAATACATTGGAAAATGAAAAGAGGCAATAAATGACATTTAATTAAGGAAATAAAATAAAATAGTAGAAAAGGGAGAGGAAGAGACACAAATATGCATGTAAGGGAAATTAGAGAGAAAATGAAGGAAATGAAAGAAAAAAGAAAAAGGAATGGAAGAGACAAGAAATCAATGATAAAATGCATCCGAGAAACAATTCGAGGCTTATTCAATTCCACCTTTTGGTTTTCTTCTTCTATACTCTTACACTCTTGTACACTTAGAGCATTCTTGGAGAAACCTGGCATTCACTTGGACTTGGAGAGGAGCAAGCAGAGAACATGCAAGGAATTGGAGGACAACAGAAAAGAAGGTTGGATCGAGAACTATAGCTAGAGTTAATTGCAAGTAACAGGTTGCATGTGTAATTTCCTTGTTGAGGTTTGGATGCATAGTACATGCATGTGGTTCTTAGGTTATTTTTCTATCATTGGCATGGGATTTTCTTGGATTGAAAATGGTTTTATCCTTGCCTTGCCATTTCCTAGATAGTGATGATGTAGTGGGTTCTCTATTTGATTTTGCTTTGGATAGCTGATTGACTTGGATCGTGGTTGAGGTGGTCTCGCGGAAAATTCACAAGGGTCAAGGGTGGAGATGGGATTTCTCTTGGAACCCTTGATAGATGGGTGGAGACATGAAAATTATTTTAGAGATGGGAAGGAAGTCAGAGGCATCCATGCTTGTTTTGGTATTAGTGATTTTTTGACTAGTTTAGGTGAAATCATTGTGGTTGAGGGTTGAGGTGGTTTGGCCTTTGGAATTCCTATTGGTTCTGTTTTGGTTTAAACCATATGATCCTACATTCATGCTTGGAATATGGCATGAGGCTGAAGTGATAAAAAAGAGATTTTGTTTAGCCCAATCTATTGTCAGGTGATATGTGAAGTCCTTGGCTTGGTTGGCTTTTGCATATGTTAATATAAGTTATCTTCTTATTGTGATTGATGAGCACTTGTGTGGGTTATTATGTTGATATTGTGGTTGATTTATTATGGATTATTTTCTGGCTATATGCATGATTATATGATGTTCTCTTACTATGGATCTTGTTCATGATTTGACAAGTGATTGAATAATTGATGAATTAATGGGCTAACAAGTGTTGTTGCAACAACCTTGAGAAGGCATCAAACCTTCTTGATAATTATTTGATGTAGTTCATAAGTTTATGATCAAATATGCATTCATGATCTATAGCTTCTATGTTTACTATCTTTTTGATGAAATTTCCTTCATGTATTAGGAATGTCTTGGTCAATATCTTGCTTGAGTATTGATTGTTAAGACTTGTTATCATCGTTGATTGCATTCTGGAAAGTTCTAGGAACTTTTGGGCAGTGGTCTGGAGGCTATCCCTGAAAAATTGGGATAGATATCACCACTGCACGTTGTGGCCCTCAAATATGCCCAATATAGCACCACACAATATCACTATTCATAACCTAAATTCCTATATTTTTAACTCATTTCATATCATAATTCCACAACTTGTCGCCAATTCACATATTACACTTTGTGGTTGATTATCATTAGTTTTCTTGACTTTTTAATGATTAGAGATGACTTTTCTATGATTTATTAATGATGCTTTTTCCAAGTTTATTTACTGTAGGGACCCATTGCCAAAATTATTCATAAGCTAATTAAGCTAGTTGCTATAGGATAGGTACTGAATGACTAAATTTATATAGTTAAAAATATCAATTTGTGATCAAATAAAGAAGAATATCCGGATTATGAGATGCATAGTTTGTTTAGAGTACCCTCATTCAAGTAACCCAGAAACTGCTTGTCAAAATTCATCACCACGAAGGAGTTATGGTCAGCGAAATTCTTAGGTATCATAATTCTTAAGTACCAAAATTATGGGTTTTAATTATTTCGAGTTAAGTACCAGAAATATGGGTTTGACGGTTTCAGATATTTCATACCAGCTAGAAGATATGAAGATTTATTTTGTCTCTTTTTTAAGCTATGTGGAGCTGCAATCTCAAAGTCTAGATATCAATCAAGCTATGCATGGGTCATAAGATTTTCAAGACAAATTTGCCATAACGAAATTCTAGAAAAATAATTTGAAATGAATTTTTGTAATATTGTTGGCATATAGCTAAAGATCAGATCCTTGAGCTCAGGAACTAAAATTGTAAATGCATGATACATATATATTGTAGTCACTCAGTATTGGGAGAGATTTATGTAGGGGAAGAGAAGCACAATTATATATGTTGGTTGTTGTATATTACACTCTGTTTTGGTGGAAAGAATAAAAGGGAATGAAGTTGTTGTAAGCTTTGGTGTCCATTTTATGAGTCGAACTTAGACCTGCAACACATGGATAGGAAAGGCTGCCTAAACCCATCATGTTTGCAGGGTTAACATAGATTATGTAAGTGTGAATTTTAGTGTTTATTTCCTTTTTATATTTTATTTGTTGCAAATGGTTTGAAGTAGATTCAATTTGCTTTTTCAATTTATCTCTGCATTTTGTAATTACTTTGTCAATTTATTTCTGCATTCTAGATTATGTGAATACTTTTTGAAATATGGTGTGACCCTGGGAATAATAGTTTATTTGAATTTGATTTTAGAATTAATTAAAATATTTGATTGATTTCTCATTTACTTTCATTAGTGATTTTCAAAATTTATGCACTTAATTTCAAACTTAAGTTTCCTTTAATATTTTCATAGGTTTGAGTTAAGGATAATGAGTGTAATGTTATTTGAGTTTCACAAGCCTGTGCAATATTGTTATGAGCATACTCTGTATGTGACAACTCCGTGACTATTCTTCCAAATTCATGAATATTGGATAATAAAGTTTCGATTTCAAATAAGTTTCTAAAGGAGTAATTTTCATGTTTTAAACTAAATCTTTTTCATTGCTTATGAATCCATATGTAAGTGGTGCAAAAGTCCTGTAGCGTATGCTCCGTCTGAATATCCAGAATCAATTAAGAATCGAGTGATTTCTTAGTACAGATTATGTGTTAACACTTAGAGGATTGCATACCATTTACAGAGTTTTATTTGATTTGCTTGAGTCCTAGTGTGTTAATAATTAGAGTAGATAATTTGTTATTTCCTAATTTCGTAATAAGCTTTAATTAGATTTACTTTTGAAACTATGTGTGTTGATTCATATTGGTTCTAAGCTAGGATCTGTACCTAATTTTGTAAACTAATTTAGAAACAAAAATCCTATTTTGTACCTAATTCTATACTAAATAGTAAACTGATTTAAAAACAAAAATCCTGTTCTGTACCTAATTTTGCACTAAGCAGTAAACTGATTTAGGAACATAAATTTTGTATTTTATTCAGTACCTTATTCCATAATCTATAAGATGTTAGTTTAGGCTAGATTCTTTGATCCTGCGTTACTTGCCCTAATGCCTCAAATCTTACGAGCCCTGGTTGTAATTAAATGTTGGAATTAGAACACATATAATTTTTCCAACATTTTTGGCACCGTTGCGGGGGAGGTGCTAAAGGGATTAGAGCATAGTTTCTTTCAAAAGTTTTTGTGTGATCTTAATTGTAGGGAAACTAGAGGGCGAAGAAGATGGTAAGACGTGAGTGAAGAGCCACACATCCACTTTGGTTTGGGGTAACTCCAAAGTATGATTGTCTAAGTAAGCGAGGAGTTCAAGTTTGGTAAGTTTTAGTAGTTTTAATTCATTTAGATTAAAATTTCAATCTCTTTAATGATAAGCCATTTTTGGGGTATGTTGATGGTTTTGGACCTGCCAATCTGTAAGGGGATCTCCTCGGTAAGAAGTCCTAATTAGACCTCAGATCGTTTGGTGTAGGAGTCCCAGCATTGGGTCGTAGGGTAATGCCTTGACCATGATTTCGCACAGAGGCAAGTAAGATAACTCTATTGGTAGAAAGGGTGTGACAGCTATAGTGAGTCAAGGAACATGCATGAGAGGTTCTAACACATGGGGGTTGAGATGAGTGCACCCCTTGGAAACCTGTAATAGTACTTGGTTTGTAAGGGAACACACGAGCAAAGATGCATCACAAGCTGGAAAGCAATTTAGAGAGCAATCTAAAGTGATGGTTAAATCAACATCACATTTAAGAAAGATTCGTACATACTTATACAAAATAGTCCATACATGCATGCGTAAGCAAAAAATAAATATATCATTTAGAGTAAAATAGATAATGTAGAATACAATACAACATATGCATGAAACGTGCTAGCTCTTATTACATAAAGAAGTGTAAGTTCCAGTAATACAATACATCCATGTCCAACCACTAGTTCCAATAGTGGAATGTTACAGCCACATCTACCTGCTCCTCCAAAGAGATGTACTAGCTCTGTGTAATGGTGAAGCTAAGGCTCGTTACAATATTGTCCAAGCTCTCTCCAAGATAGTCTTATTGGAAGCTTGGCTGAAAAAAATCCTTTACAATGAGTTATGAGTTTCTATTTATAGAAAAGGGTGGGTGACCCTTGACATTCCCCTTTGTGACAATTCATCTACCCTCATGACTCTTCATCTACTCTATGAATGTTACATCCAACTATCAACACTTGACTTACACATGACATGATGTTACATTACAATGCACATGTTCTCATGTCAGACAAAATGGCTTGAGCAAGCCATGCAAGACATCACTGACACTTGGTCCGTTGTGGTGAGACCAACTCTCTAACATGCTTGTGATGGTGAAGGTGGTGAGCTGATGCCAAGCTTAGTCGTTCATGATGGTGTGCATGCACTCCATGGTGACATCTTATTGAAGCAAACTCTTGCCTCCGTTGCATCTGGGTATATTGGTATGGCTTCTTCATCCAACTCATCTACTAACATGCACATGGTCTTCTTGGGTGTGGCCAAACTGGAAACACACTGATGCATAGTATTCATGTTGATCTTCTAGTGTGTGTTGGTGGTCATGCGCATCAACTGTTAACTACATGTTCAACTCTAGTTGGACTTGCTTCTTGTCTTCGTTGTGGTGAGTGTGTTGAATGGGCTGGATCACATGCATGCACACAATGACATGCGTGTTGTTGAATCCCTTGCATGTGATCAACAACACTACTCACCATGTCTGCTCCGTGCCAGCTGTTGGGACAAATCTCTAACTTGTATGGGCACAGTTTCATCCATGAAAGAATTTTGCACCCCCTGCTGTTCATGTTCCTGCTGCAACTCATTCGATTGTCTGTGCAGCTTCATGTTCTTTCTTGAGTTTCTGCTTCAGCACATGCAACTACTTCTTTATTCCATTCTCTGTCTTTGCACGATCTTCATGTCGCGCTGTCACCTCATTGCCTGAGTCTCTAAAGTTTCTTTCATCATTAGTGGATCTGCTTGAGCTTACAACTTTGCTCATCCTCTGTGTTGTCAACAACCTTCTTCTTGCATTCATTGCATCCGTTATGCTACCCTCAACTATTGTTAATGATGCTGCTTGATGTGGTGTTGATGCCATCATATCTTGATGTCCTTGTCTACGAACAACTTGATGTCTTCGTGGGTAGGCAAGTCCATAAACGCTTGATCGACTACATCTCCAAGTGTGCTTTGAACGGTGTCTTCGAATTTTCTCTCTTGGAAACCATTGTACTTGTACTGAGAGGCAGATGAACACCTACAATACGTGGAGACATGGCAACACTCATGGCAAGAAATTTGTCAGTCAAAAACCAAAATGAACTCGAGAACTGACTTGCAACACACTTGTGTGACTGATCATGAAGGTTGCGCAATTTTGATCAAGAGGTGGGGAGACTGAGTGCCAAAAATGACAAGGCATAATTTGGGCTATTGGGAGGCTGACTGACTGTTGTAACTATGCAATGCACAGTATAGACTGGCTGCTGACTGCTGGAATTTCCCAAAGTGCAATTCCAGTTGGGAGTGACTGTAGGCTTAAGGACTGCATTGTGCAATTTTCTGGGCCAACAGTCACTGTCCCTTAGAAATGCGCAAAATAGTCTTGGAGGACACTGCATGGGTAGAAATGTACATTTCTGGAGAGGAATATAGAGTATTCCTTCCTCAAATTGTGCAATGTTGTCTTAGTGAAGGCAAAGTCCGGGCCAAGGTTGGCTAGACTCGCCAATGAGAAATTGAAAGAAAATGTGGAAGTGAATGCATGGAGACACTAAGTGAAAGCATAAGTGATTGATCATGCATGCAAACATTGAATGAAACATTAAAAAAACAAACCAACACGCATGTGGGTGAAGCAAGTCCCCGAATCGGCCACTATTTGTGCAAAACAATTTCATGCATGCGACAATAGTGAGATAACAACAAAATCTGAAACAGTGCTAGTACAAGCTAGTATGTATCAAAACGACAACAAGCACTCACTGAAATCAAGCAAACAACATTCATACAAAGAGAAACACAAAAGTCCCAGAAATGAAACATAAGACATGGAAGGCGGGCTTACCCCAAAACAATTGAGCTGAATGTGCTGACAACTCCTAGATGTGATGTGGGATGTTAGAGCTACAAGGTTGATGTGAGGAATGAGCTCCGTAGTGTTCGGTTGATGATTTTTGATAAAATTGAGGTAGTGACGTGCATGCTACAAATCTAGGGAAAGCGACACTTGGTGGGAGGTTTCTGAAATGATCCTTGTATGTAACCTCCGACCGCCAAAAATACATCCTTGAAACAAGGGATGGCTTTGCATGTTGCCTTGGGAGAAGCAGCCCATGCATGCAAGTTTGTTTTTCTCAGTCCTAGAGGGAACCAGTAAACTCAGCAACACATGCAAGAGGCTGCTCAACTACGGGGAGAAAATGTGAATTTATGGCTAGGAGATGGGCTAGCTGCTCAGAACATTTGCACAATTTCTAGGCAAGGCAGCTGACTGCTGCCCAGATTTGCAGAAATTCTGGGTTGAGTAGACCAACTGGGAAGGATTTCACAATTTTCTGGGTGAAGCTTGCTCAGCATAATTGCTCAATTATGGGGCCTAGCAGGATGCCAGTCAGGATTAAATAATCTTTGGAGGGAAGGTTGTTTCCCCTCCAAATTTGCACAAATTCTTGAAGGAGTTGCTCAGCCTGTTGTTGGACCAAGTTCAGATTAACAACCTATGAGAGGAATGCATCAAGGTTTGATCGACAGGCTGTATTTCTACAAGAAAATCACCAGAGCTTGTGTACTTGATGAAGCAAGACATGCTGCTATGAAGGTTGGTAGGGAGGCTCCAAAACGAAGCTAAGGAAAAATTTGGGAGGGTGGTTGTAGCCGCTACAATACTTGGTGACACACTGGTAGAACTCCAGCTTTCTGAATGGACCTTGTTCATGAAAAACAAGTCTAAAACCTCTGTATGTATTGTTCAGTTCTCAACTCCTCTTGGTTTCCACACTAGCTTGATTGTAAGATGTAGCATCTGCTAATCTCTTCATCGATTAACACACATTCCAAGCCAAGGAAACACAGTTGTTTCAATTGGGGTTGAGGGGTATGTTGGTGCTCAAGCAATATAGTCGTTAGAGTCTTAGTTTCATCTCTAGTGTTGCTCCACTACTAGCAGGCCTGGACAGTACCTTAGTGGAGTCACACAGGAACACAAGCATGGCTCTGCTGCCAGCGAGCCTAGTCAGTACCCTAACGGAGTTACTTGCATCACCTCTCTATGCAGGAAGCCTTTCTCTTCTTTCGCCTTATGCATTTTTCATTTTTTCAAACTTTTTTCACTTTTTTTCATTTTTTCATTTTTTCATTTTTTGTAACTGTGCATAGCACTTATTCATTTTAGAGGTGGAAGAGGGATCCCAACTTATTGAGAGTATAAGAGGTTGTTCTAGGAGAGAAGTATTTTATTATACCACTGACGTGCTTGTTAAGGTTTACCCCCTCACCTTACTCTACTTGACTGAGCTGACAACGGTTAACCCAAAAACAACCAAATAGAGTAGGTGACAATAGTTAGCACACAAGCGTTGTGTTTTCACCAAGGTTCACTTCGAACAATACGTATTTTCCATTGATGTATCATGGACTGAAGACAACAAGTTCTTAATACAGAGGCAAGATGACAGATAACCAAGTAATGATAGCTATACAATCCCTCTTGTACTTTACCTAGCTTGTTTCAAGAGTCATACATGGTTTCATGCGAAACTAGCCTACGAATGAAATGAGAGAACTAGCAAACAACAAAGAAAAGCAAGAGTAGAAGAAAAAGTGAAAGCAAAGTGAGTAAGAAAACAAGCAAGCAAACAAACAAACCAACAAAGCAAGTAAGCAAACAAGCATGCAAGCAAACAGACTAAAAGAAAACACTATTCCTACTCCTAAGCTAATGGTGCATGGGCCATCTCATGTGAAGCGATACTTCCAATGCAGCCACCGGTGCATTGGCTGACCCATGTTGGTGAAGGCATGGTTCGCAAACAAGACAACTATGCAAACTAGCAAACAAGAAAGATGTAACAGTGAAGACAAACACACTATGAGTTTAAAAGTGTCCACATAACAAAAATGAGTGAAAATGCATGACATGCATTCTGTGGAACTGCGATTGTGTTGTGCTACACTGCGTCCAAATGTTGAGTGTATGCATTCTCTTGATTGTGACATGCAAGCAGATGTGAGAGAGGTAGACCACTTACATTGTGCATGTGTGATTTCTGTGTAAGATTCCTCTAATGCATGAGCAATGGGATCATGTAGTTTAAGTGGAGGAAGTGAAATATGGGTGTTTGGTTGATCGTTAATGCAAAGGAGAGAGAGATGAGGAGCCTTGAGTGCTTCAACAATTTCCTGGCCAGAAGTGAAACCAACCTCAGGACAGTGAGGGCGTGACATAACCATTAGCTCGAGCTAAAGTGCCTCGATAGCCTATGAGGTTTTTTTGGGCATGGAATCCCCCCACAGTAGGTTTTGGGGCTCAAAGCCCAAGTTTTGGTCAAAGGTTTTGTAAGACTCCGCAAATTGCGGGAGCGGAGCGCGAAGTAAAGGATAAGTCATAGGGTTGTCCGCCCTAAATTAATGTATGTAATGTAAAGCCATGTAAGCGCGGACCATGTGATTGTATAAATAGAGCGAGGCTCTAAGTTGTAAAGAGATTTGAGGATAGAGAGAGTAGCGAAGGAATGGTTCAAGCTTAGAGTAGAATTCTAAGTGTCTTGGGTTGTAGTAGTAGGAAGAGGCTCTGTAGCTGAGTGCACAAAGGTCTAGTAGAGACCACAGTTGAGTGCATGGACCCTTGCAGCTAAGTGCGCAGGGTGGTGTCGAGTTTCTAAGAAAGATTGAAAATTAATAAAAGAGAAGTTGATTCCTAGTTCTGTGTAATTACTGTGCATTATCTTCTTTATGTTTGTATTCATTTATGTATCATGCGCACTGATATGATTGCTAAATATGCTGTAATAACCATATATCTTACACACACAAGCTAAGTAATCAGTTAATTAGTGAGGAAATTGGGTATTATATGGGTTGCACCCCGAGTAGGGCTACATGGGAGCCGCACCGTAGGTTGTGAAGGAATCACAAGTGCGCGTAGTGACAGGTCAGACCGCGGACCTCTAGAAGCCCCTCAAACATCCCAAGGGTGTGGAAAACTAGTTCTAGTACCCTCCCATATTACTGCAGATGAGACCTCAGTCCACGCTCCATGGGTTATTGTCGAAAGGGCCAGTAGTACTGGGATTTGCTTGGATAAATCACCTCTGAACCTGGGTCAGGCCCATACAAGCCAACAAATGGTTCTGTTGCTGGTACCGGGATCTGCATAAAGGATGTCTGATGTTGTGCCACTGGAATCCTACAAAGAAATAAATTGAAGAGTGGTTGGACAAGAATATTCACAAGTTCGCGCCGCAAGAAAACAGAAATCCGTGAGTATTCAAGGAGCAATGGTTGGATCACTTTTTGTACACTAAAATCCAAAAAATTTTCTTTGCATCTTTTTCGTCTGAACTGTATGAGTGGGTCGCAAAGTTAGTAGACATCCAGGGAAGGTGTAGGCTCGAAAAACCAATAGTGTGGACTCTGGAACTAGTGTGCAGACTAGAATCCCCAGAAGAGAAGATAGCATGAGCTATGGACCACTGGCTCGACCGAATAATAGGAGGATTTATCACTGGGTTCACGGTAGACACGACCATTAGCTACAGTGAGGTAAAGCGACATTTTCTCAAGGGACTGCGAGGTAAGTATATTAAATCTTTAAACAATTGGATTAAGATGCTATTGTGTGAAAAGTGGGTTATGCAAATAAATTAATGTTTGGGACTACGCAGAGCAGAAAGATCTACAAAAGCGAAAGTAGCGAGGAATTGGAAAACAGTCCCTTAATTTCACCCTTGCGGGAAAGCGATGAGGAGCTTGCGAAAGTTTCTTTGAGAAGCACGGTCAGTGTGATAAGACAGAGAATTCCCCGTTTACACCCTCCACCCACACCACCACCCGTTTCACCCCCCTCACCTCCATCTCCACCCACTCCACCTCTGCCACCACCGTAGTTTAGTATGGCAAGTGAGATCAAACTGCTGGTGTTCAGAGGAGTAGGAAATGAAGATCTTGACCAATTCTAGTTCGTGGTAAGAGCAATATGGGAAGCACAAGGTGTCGTGGATGATAATATTAAAAAGGCTACATTGGTGAGCGCGCTATAGTATCACACATTAACGTGGTATATCAAGCATTATAATGACCACCCAAATGCAGGAATTGCAGATATCTAGACTGTGCTGAACAGGGAATTTAGCAGGCCAAAATCAGAGACACAATCAATCATCGGGTTTGAGGAGATCGCGATGCTCCTGGGTGAGACCCCCTAGGATCTAGACCAAAGGCTAAAGAGTATGATCTGCAAAGCCAATATGACGTTAACAGATGCACAACATCGTGCATGGTTTGTTGCCTCACTTATGCCACATTTAAGGATGACGATGTCACAGTAAAAACTTTCCACCTAGGCTGAAGCATTGGAGATGGCAATGAGATTGCATGGGACCCCTATACAAGACCTTGGGTTGGGAGTCCAACAAATCCATGCGCAACTGTAGAATCTGTGTCTGGAGATGCAAAGTTTGAAACAGGATAGGACAACTCGGCTAAAGGTGCACGAGGAAGTATGGTGCATAAAATGCAAAGGCCAAGGGCACGATAAGGACCACTGTCCAGTATTCGCAAACTACTTGGCAGGGGAGGGCCAATGCCATTAAGACTGGAGGCACAAGCGGGACCTAGAGCGACATCTGCATTATGGTGCGTGATCTGCCAGATAGGAGGAAAACATACCACGGATAATTGTCATTTGTTGCAGAAGCATATGCAGATGTCCCATCAATTGTTTTGTAATTTCTGCAGGTCAGTAGGCCATGACGAATGCACCTGCCGAAGCCATGAACTAATGATGGATCGGACTCCTGCCTACAGGGTATAGATAAAAACGTGAGCCCTCGAACCAAATGCAGGGATGGCGTGCGTTGGGTTTCAGGGACGTGGTCGAGGTCGAGGTGGAATGGGACTAGGAAGGGGTCACAAACAGACAATTTGCTACAATTGCGGAGAGCCAGGGAATTATGCCCACGATTGTACAAATCTAACTAGGATATCATGTTGTTACTGTAATTAGTTTGATCATGAGGTAGAAGAGTGCCCTTCGCTAATAGTGAAGATGCGCGAGAAGGGGGTAATCCAGCCCCCTCTGACCCAGAATTTACAAATGATGACATCTGAACCACGCGAAGAAGACCCAAGTGTAAACATGATGCTCAGGAGTGGTATGGCCATGGGAGATGATAAAGGGAAGCAACTGGAGGACAGCGCGTGGGTTCGCAAGGCTCCTACAAAGGAACCCGAGTTTGACTTACAATGCGCAAAGGAGACATTCATGGAAGCTAAGAAGAGCTTCACGGAGGCCTCCACTTCAAGTAGTAAGGATCAACTAGAACCAGGGACGGATCCTTCAATGCTCACTACCTTTCTGGAGACATGCATGAAACTGTTGTGGCAGAACAACTTGCGTGCCCACCTTTCTCGACGGGTACATACATATGCTGTACGGATATGAACAAACCACAATAGTAGGAAAGGCAATGTGTGGTACCAATTCTCCATGACGAGGGATTCGATAGGGTGTGAGAACTAATAAACAAGGTTCACCAGGTGAAATGAATTGATTGGGACCTGCTCATGCCAGCGGTTCGATGGGCCTATAGGACCATCTGCAAAAACCTGAGTGTGGAGATGATTCCAAAGGCACGAAACAGAGTAGAAGCCAAAATTTCTTAAGGGAATACCAAAAGGAATCCACACGTAATAGTTCCCATAGTTATGACAGTGTGCGAAGACCAGGACGAGGGAATCACATAGCTATGCGAGGATGACCATATAAGGATTTGAGAAGCCATTCAATAAGGGAACCTTATACTTTGCGAACTCGAAGAAGATCGGGTACGGTTGAGGAAGAAAAGAATGTTGATGGATGCTGAGATCAAAAAACTGGAAAATGAGGTCACGCAGGCATGTCTTGTCAATAAACCAAGGATGACAAGGCAAGATATGGATGGTCATACCACTGCATTAGAAGATTGTCACCGAGAATTTATGGCTCTGCTACTATGGCTGAGACTGCACCTTACCAAATGCAGTAACAAGGGGAGCTCACCACATGAGGTAGAACACGTGGCACCGACTGTCGCGAGGGAAAGTGAGGAGTGTCCATGGACTATACTGGAAGGTGAATTGAAGTCTTGCATAGGTGGGGTGACCACTTGACTAGTCGTAGGGAGCATAGTCTCAGCACTCCAAATAGTTGAAAGAGAGTGCGGGACTCTAAAAGAGTTTGTTTGGGAACTGCGTGGTGAAGGAGGTGCGTGCATAATCAACATGGCACAAGGTTCGTGCCCATGCATGGGGGGCTACACTGCCATGCAGGTAACCTAGGAAGTAACTGTTGGTGTCACTTTTCATGACAATATGTCCAATTTAAGGCAAAATGGAGCGGGCGGCAGGAAATTAAGACACGAATTAAGGGATAGATTTGGGACGATCTGCTACCAAGAATGCATTAATGACTCAGAAGTGGGGGGAGCGGTCAAATTCAAATTCAAAAGATGCTATAAAACTCCCAAGGCTAGCCACGAGACAACACTTGTTCGTTTGAGATTTGAGCTATTACGAAGAGCATAGAGTGTTGAGCGCCAAGCGGTATTTGAGCCCCCAAGCTTGCGAACCACCACAGATAGTTCAAACAAGATGAAAAATACTAGGAGAGGTGTTGGTTTTATAGAGAGTGTTGCTGAGGAAGCCATGCAGAGCCCTACGGTGTAGGTGGGGGATGCGCCAGAAATTCTGAAATCACCTTGGACGCCAAGGCCCAAGAAGGATAAACAGGCAATGTCCCCGCGAAATCCGCGGTTTAGGAAACTTTCCATGGAAGAAAAGGGAAAGGCTATCAACCTTGAGACAGATGATGAGGAGGAGGACCTTCAGGCTCTCGTAGATGAAATAGAGGCAGATGAAGAAATGTAAGAAGATATCCAGCCGGTGCGCGCTGCTGCAAAACTGCCCGAGTACATTCCTCCATGGAAAGGGAAAGCCATAGTGCCCAAGGTTTTGGATGTCACTAAGAGTGCACTCCAAACCCTGCTCCTCTTGGATGGAATTTTGTTTGAGGGCTCGGCCTTGGGTTGCGTGCCCACAATGAAATTTGGAGACTAGGACCTCATGGACAGCGAAAAGTTTCCATATTTGGAGACTGAGAACCTCATGAAACAGAACAAGGAGTGGTTAGTTACAGCACTAGAGCCACAGAAATGGTTGCGCGGTGTGGAGAAGGCTGGGCTACTCCACCTACTATGGATTCCGCATTTTCACCATGTACCTATCACGATTTTGTCATCAGGCTACTGCTTTGTCTAGTGCACGATGGGTACTTATTGCTAGAGGAGCTTATTC
>APFE030881378.1:23939-35804 GCA_000404065.3 Pinus taeda | reverse complement strand
CCATCCATAGGTTTGACCAACGTTGACTGCCCTAGTTTTGGGAAGCAAGTTGACTTCAGCCAACAATAGTTTGACTGTGTTTTTGGGGTTGTTCAAGGGCTGTTCGAGGGGTAGTTGACTGGAAATTGACCAAGCATATTGGAGGTCAATTTCAACTTGTTTGACCAAGTGACTTTGCTGATATAGGGTTTGTTGCTGCTAATATAAAATTACAGAATTCTGATTTTGTACTATTTCTCTCTGCTGAATTATTGAAGATAAAAGAAGATTTGATCAAAGGGTTTCCCCGTATTGGGGTTTGTCCCTGGCTAGCCGCCACATCTTGTGTTTCTTGTCTTGGCTTGTTTTCTGTTGATCGTTTAATGTTCTATCTGCACTTTACTTAATGTATATGTGATTGCTAATCTGTGGCTAATAAGAAAAAAGAAGTAAATTGATGTAAGCATAGAACATACCATAATTTAACATGGTATCAGAGCTGAGGTGAAGACAAAGCCCAACCAAGAGCAAGAGCAAGAGCAATCATCGAAGAGAAGGTTGGCAAGGCTATCCTAAAAACTTCATGGGGTCCTCAACACTCTTCCTCGCCGAAGACATGCTCCGTGAGAAGTCTGACTATCACGGATGGAAGATGTCTCTCAATCTAACTTTAGAATATCAAGAAGTGTTGGACCATGTGAGAGGCAATATTGTTTCCCCTCCAGCAAATGCATCTGCTACTGCCAAAAGCAAGTGGTCCAAGGGAGAATTCAAAGCAAGGAAGATCATCCGGGACTCTATCGACAAGCGCCTGGTGGCCTATGTTTCCGACCTAATAACCTCCAAGGAAATCTACGATAGACTGGTGAGTTTATTTAAAGTTAATGATGCAAATCAAGTTTTGTTCCTTAGAAATAAGCTGAAGGAAATTAAGAAGGGCAAAGATAGAGTATGCAAGCATATTTCTTAAGGATCACCGAGATCAAGAATGATCTCCTATCTATTGGGGAAGTAGTTCCTCACAGGGAAATGACTATCACAACTCTTGGAGGACTGCCACCTGAATGGTATATATTTAGGAATCAGGACTACTCTTCTCAACAATAATGCCATCCCAGGATTTGAGGAATTGATGGCTAGATGTATTCAAGAAGAGACAAGGATGGAAGAACAAGAAATGCCCGCACTTAAAGGCCATCCCTCTACCTTTTCTTCTCATGCTAAAAGAAGAAACAATTATGGGGCTAAATCCAAAGGAAAGGCTGGACCAAAGGGTGGATGTTACAACTGCAACAAAATGGGCCACTATGTGAGGGACTGCCCTGATAAAAGGGACACTATGACGATGAACAAAATCACTCTCGAGGCAATCAAAGGAATGGCAGGTCCAATGGTAGAGGTAAAAGAAATGCCGAAAATCAAGGAAGAGGACAACCCTTCAAGAAGGAAAGAAACTCCAAGTATGAATCTGACGTTGTTAACAATAAGCAAGATGAATATTGTCTACCAGTGACCCTCTCTACTACTGCTCCCCTAGACATGCTGGGAAATTGGCTTATTGATAGTGGTGCCTCAAGGCACTTCACTGGTTTCAAATAAGCTCTCTCTAAACTGATAGAAAAGGAGACCACCCTGGAAATTGTTCTTGGGGACAATGCAAAATATCCCGTGAAAGGCGTAGGGAATGTCACTCTTCAGTTGAATCAGGGTAATACACTTCATTTGCAAGAAGTCCTATATGTACCTGATCTCAAAAAGAACCTGGTGTTCGTTTCGGCAATGGAGGACAAAGGCTAAAAGGTAACCTTCATTGATGGCAAGGTACATGTATGGAAAAAGAATTTTAAGGAAGCTTTCACTCTTGGGTTTCGAGTCGCTTCATTATATCAGGTCAGAGGAAGTCCGCTGGGTGTCATGTCTTGTGACACATCACTTCAGTTCGAACTATGCCATCGGAGGTTTGCTCACCTTCATTATAAAGCTCTACCCAATGCAAGACAAATGGTGACAAGGATGCCCAAGTTCCAAGTATAGCAAGAAGGTGTATGTCTTGGATGTGTCGAAGGGAAAAGCTCAAAAGGGGGCTATTCCCCTCAAGCCAAAGCAAGACCTCCGATATATTGCAGTTGGTTCACTCGGACATATCTGGTATGATGCCTGTGAACTCTTTGGGAGGATATTTATATTACCTCACTTTTATAGATGATTATTCTCGTAAGACTTGGATATACTTCTTGAAAAATAAGGATGAAGTGTTCACTTGGTTTCGTCACTTCAAAGCCTTGATCGAAAATCAAACCGAAAAGAAGGTCAAGATCTTAAGGACTGATAATGGGACTGAGTATGAATCGAATGAGTTCCATGACTTTTGCAAAGAGGTTGGCATTAAGAGGGAGACTACAACACCATATACTCCTGAGCAGAATGGTGTGGCGGAAAGGAAGAATCGTACGATTGTGGAAGCTGTTCGTGCTATGCTCCATGATTAAAGACTTCCAAAGTTTCTATGTTCCAAAGCCGCAAATACCGCCGTATATATGCAAAACCGATGCCCTCATCAAGAATTGGGTTCCAAGACTCCCGAAGAGATGTTCACTGGTAAGAAACCTAACGTATCTCATTTTAGAATTTTTGGAAGTTCGGTATATTTTCATGTGCCGAAGGAGAAGAGGAATAAATTGGGTGCATTTGGAAAGAAAGGAATCTTCGTGGGCTATAGCAAAAACAGTAAGGGCTATAGAATCTATGTGATTGGTCAAAGGGAAATCGAGATTAGCCATGATATTACCTTTGACGAAGATATGGCTGTTAGCAAAGTTGACAATCTTCCTACTCAAAGGGGATCTAAAGAAGCTGACACTAGGGAACCAAGGGAAAAGGAAGATGAGACGATGCCCGATGTGGAAGAACCTATGGATCTTATTGATCCCCCTTCGCAAGAGCCTTCCTCTTCTAGGTAGAGGCCTTCATGGCTTAGGGGGACACTTGATGATGCTGAAGGGCACGTTGCACCTAGGGGAACCTTTCGGGAAAGTAAGAAGCTGACCAGGTATCAGGGATACTTGACCATCATGAGCATGATCATCCAAAATGAGCCTTCGTCATTCACAGAACTTGTCAAGCATCAAGTATGGAAGGATGCTATGATTGAGGAATATGAGTCCATCATGAAAAACAATGTCTGGGATGTGGTCCCCAGACCCCAGGACAAAGCAATTGTCACTTTGAAATGGCTTTACAAGATAAAGCATGTAGTTGATGGAAGTGTGGAAAAGTATATGGCTCGTTTTATCGCTCGTGGCTTCTCTCAGAAGGAAGGTATAGACTATGACGAGATCTTTGCACCTGTTGCCCGATATACCACCACCTGCTCGATCATAGCCCTTGCTGCTTCGCAAGGATGGAACCTACATCAGATGGATGTCAAGACCACGTTCTTGCATGGTTCGATCAAAGAGGAGGTCTATGTGGAGCAACCTGAAGGATTTGAAACTCATGATCGAGAATCTCATGTGTGCAGGTTGAAGAAAGCCCTCTATGGGCTCAAGCAGGTACCCCGAGCATGGTATGAGAGGATCGATAGCTACTTGATGAAGCTGGGATTCACTAGGAGTGAAGTTGACCCTAACCTTTACTTTAAGTTAGAAGATGACAAACCTCTCATACTAGTGTTGTACGTTGACGACCTCTTTCTAACAGGTGTAGACCCTCTCATTCTCAAATGTAAGAGGGAGTTGGCTTCCGAGTTCGAGATAAAAGACCTAGGACTGATGCACTATTTCCTAGGACTGAAAGTCTGGCAGAAACCAGGTGAGATTTTCCTATCTCAAGGAAAATACGTGGTGAAAATATTGGAGAGATTTGGTATGGTGGACTGCAAGCCCGTGACTACCCCGATGGAGCTTGACTTCAAGAAGTTAAGCGGTAGTGTTGCCGGATTTGTACGAAATGCTACCGAGTATCATCAACTCATCGGAGCATTGATGTTCTTGGTGAACTCCCGTCTGAATATATGCTTTGCAGTCAACATATGGTTGAGCCTCACCACACACATTGGATTGGTGTCAACAATCTGTTGAGATATCTTCGTGGCACAATCACTCATGGGTTGAGATACACTGCCGGAGATGTGAGACTACTTGGATATACTGATATTGATTGGGCAGGCAGTGTGGTGGACCGAAAGAGCACTTCTGGGTGTTGTTTCTCTTTGGGATCTGCCTCGATATCCTGAATGAGTAGGAAGCAGAAGTCGATGACTTTGAGCACCGCCGAGGCAGAGTACATTGCTGCTAGCATGGCCTCTTGTGAGGTAGTCTGGTTGCGAAAGCTCTTTAGTGGGCTGTTTGATTTACGTTGGATACCACCGTGATCCTGTGTGACAACCAGAGCGGGATTCGTTTATCAGAGAATCTCGTATTTCATGATCGCTCCAAGCATATCGATATCAAGTACCACTATATATTCGGGATATGGTGCAACGGGGAGCAATAAGGCTCCAACATATCGGTACAAATGAACAGGTTGCTGACATTTTGACAAAGCCCCTGGGAAAGGTCAAATTCTTGACTTTCCGAGAACGACTTGGTGTCGTTCAGAGACCCTCTTATGAGGGTCGAGTATGATGTATTGAGCTTTGGGAGCTCCAGGGGGGCGCGGGGTACTTCTTGGAGCGACATGCGACCACAGGGAGACTCATCATCCCCTGGTGGTGCACTATGTACAGGGTGAAAGGTTCAACCTTCCCCTGTGACACCCTGTGGCGACTGTAGGACAGGATGATTAGTTCTTTGTGGCGATTGTGGAATAGAATGATTAGTTCTCCTGTGGGCCAGGGTGATTAGTTCTCCATGGCGATTGTGGAACAGGATGATTAGTTCTCCTGTGGGCCAGGATGATTAGTTCTTCTGTGGCACTGTTGGATAGGATGATTAGTTCTCCTATCGAGGCATCCTACCCATGTAGTCTGGGACTCATGGGAAGTACCTCTCATCTGATCAATGAGTAGGGAAATGGGGTTAGGGACCATTAGTAGTACTATCGATGGACGCATCGTTGTATCTACTGTACTCCCTATGCTAGGATGACCTCCATTAATCTGGGATGAATGATACTTATATGGGATCAGTGGGAGTGGTATGACACACTTTGAGACTGACTTTGGGTCAGTGGAGGATGGTATGATACATCTTCGATTATTTCTTCTTCTTCATAGTTCGAGTAGAGCAGGGCCAAGTAGTGCAGGGCAGTGCATTTGATGGCTGGGATAGTAGCGACGGTCAGAGGGATTGCAGATGGAATTCTCCCTAGTTGAGAGGGAGTGTTAAAATTGGCAACTAGGGCCAAACTCCATGTGGGTCACCCCATTTATGGCAGCTGATATTTTTCCTAGATTCCTCTTGTCGAGAGGTGTAGGATTGATCTAAAGATCATCCGATTCCGACAAGTATTTATGGAGATATGAATTTATTTGTATTTACTTGACAAATTGTCAAGGTCGGCCAGCAGTTAAAAGTGTGGCACACATGCCCAGTGAATCATATAAATACAAGAGAGGTTGATTCATTTTCTCATCATCTCATCTCACTCATTCTTCTCTCTCTCCCCTTAGCTTTGGGTTATACAAGGAGCAACTCACACATGGGAAGGAGGACACATTAGGGCAAGGAGGACGCCGAAAGGACGTTCAAACTGCTGAAGGTCTCTTTGACCTGCGTTGACTAAGCGTTGACTCATCAAGGGTGCGTTTTGGTGTGGCTGCCTCTCCTAGGTTGGCTGCAGATTTTGGCACAAAAATCGAGGCAATCTGTCCACAGGTTTGACTAGTGTTGACTGCCCTAGTTTTGGGTAGCAGATTGACTTCAGTCAACAGCAGTTTGACTGTGCTTTTGGGGCTGTTCAAGGGCTGTTCGAGGGCTAGTTGACCGGAAATTGACCAAGCATATTGGAGGTCAATTTCAACTCGTTTGACCAAGTTTGACTTTGCTGATCTAGGGTTTGCTGCTGCTGATATAAAATTACAGGATCTTGATTTTGTACTATTTCTCTCTGCTGAAATATTGAAGATAAAAGAAGATTTGATAAAAGGGTTTCTCCGCATTGGGGTTTGTCCTTGGCTAGCCGCCACATCTTGTGTCTCTTGTCTTGACTTGTTTTTTGTTGATCATTTAATGTTCTATCTGCACTTTACTTAATGTATATGTGATTGCTAATCTGTGGCTAATAAGAAGAAAAGAAGTAAAATGATGTAAGCATAGAACATACCATAATTTAACATAGACGAAACGCTTTATAGGGTATAAATGCTTCTCCCAAGCAACCCAGGGTTTCTCACCCAATGACTTCAACTTGGTCAAGTACTTATCCTAGGTAAACTCCAGCTGAAATACAAACTTCCTCTTACTCAAGAGTGATATCAACCATAGCAAGATCTGGTACCATGTTGAAATTTCTCAAAATTCAAAATTCAACGCAAACAAAAGTTTCATCTTCAACTTAGAAGGTTTCTTAGATCTTAGCTCTGTAAATTTTCGGCTGTAGGGCTGCTGTAAAAGAAAGTACAGAACAACAGCAGAAAGAGTACAACGTTTCATTCCAAACAGCCCAAACTTCCTGGCAATTCAAGGAAAAAAGATACCAAACCACAGGGATAAGTTTCAGCCCTTTTAGGGCAATTTATCAGCCACATATCTGAAAAATTATTTTACAGGATACATCAGTAAAATCAGCCCCTTATATTCGTTTCTTAGATGTCGTCGCTTAATTATTGTCCTTTTACTTGTATCAAATCAGCAAGACATTTTTTTTCCATGTAACCGAGCACCCAACCCTCCAACCTGTAGGCAAGGGTGAAATATTCTTCAGGGCTCAAGGCCATTCAACAACAAGGTTTGAAGGCATTACAACAATATGCGTGGTATGAACTCAACATGACACTCGTGGAAATTGAAGCTAGGTGGGGAGAAGGACAATCATTCTCCCAACCACCAGAGATAAGCTCAATTGACAGTGAAATCAACAAGACATATATGGCTGTAAATAGCAATGCATAAAGAACATATATAGCTGAAAATTGCACAAGTTTTGGACAGATGGAAACTTTATTAATCTGCTCAAAGTGAAGTACATGTACATCTCATAGCCTTCTCTCAATGCTAGTACAAATTGTCTTATCTCTTCAAGCCCTGGTTAGGGCAACTCAACAAACCCCTAGCAACCAAGAAGATCCAATACATGAGAATCACTCCAACACATTCTCCAAGGCATGACATCCTCTCTTGTTCTTTTTTACAATTCAACCTTATGTTTTTACCACAAAACCCTAATCTCCAATCTCCAAGTGATAAACCCTAACCCTCCAAAATGCTCCAAGAAGACCAAGGAACCTAGCAACTTGAGAGAGAGGGAGGCTAGTGAATGAAGTAGACAATACCCAATTCTAGGTCACATCTCATCGCAAGAATAAAAATGAGGGAATAAATGTATACTAATGGAATGACTCTTTCCTTCCTCTATATGAAAGGTAAGGGAGGCCAACAATACAATGTGGGTCTTAGCCCTTACAAGCAACCTACAATGCACTTGTAGACCAACACAAGTGAGACACTACACTTAAAAGTAAATGTGTCCTGCTCTAGTATGATCCTATGCACAATAATGGTTCCAAGGTGATGTAGCTACAGAAGGCAAGTCCACATGTGCCCATCACAAACCTCCATGGAATCCATCGATCCTCCTAAGCAATGTATTCCATTAGTCATCTGCCCCTTCAATGTTTGTCAAATCCCTAGGTGCCCTTGGGCCATCTCCAATCCTCTAAATAAGAATCCAAGGTACCACATGCCAACTAGGGTATAATGCTCTACTTCATGTTGCACAATGTTCCTCATCCCATGTAGGGCATTCTCCAAACAAATGGATCTCTTTCATGGGGCTCCGATGAAGTGTGTCCACCAAATTGTCAAGAGAAGTCCAACACCTAAGGGAAGAACACTAATCAAGCAACCATCTAATGTCAACCATCCACTAAACATGCTATCTCAATTATGCAAACCCATCAAGGGCGATTTCTCATGTGCCAATCCATCTTGGACTATCTAAGGGTTGAACATATACCATGTACCCAAATCTCATGAAGCACCACAAACATAGTGTAAACACTCTCAAACTAACCCTGCAAGTAATAGATTCTCAGGTTTAGACTACCATCCATGGGTGTTTGTTCCTGCCTTGAAATCTCTAGGGGGATTCACCTCTATCTTTCTCGCTATCCAATCAACTCTGGGTGATGAATGACAACCATAGCTCCAAAATTCTTTAGCTATCAGATTGGTGAGACCTTGGATCTCTACTTGCCCCTACCCCTCCCCTCTGATGGGTTATGCTTCTTATGACAGAATTTTGAGGAGCTCTTGTCCCTGACCTTGGAATAAACTTCATTGGAGTGAGAGATAGGGGAGTTCTAGGAGAAGGTCTAGAGCGAAATACAGATTCTGTTGGCCCAAAATACCAGCCTAGAGCCAGAGGCAGAGTCTCTTGGCTCAAAGTACCTTTCTCCAGGCTTCATTGAACGACTGGTTTTTTATTTAGAGTTTCTTGCCCCACATGTTGAGTGTTAGGAGTGGTGAGTATTCTCATTCTATGTGTCACCATAGGTTCCTTAACCACGATTACATAATTGGCCCTCCTCAATTCCATGCCCTTTTTGGATGACCTTCTTAGTTAGTGCATAGAAGTGAATTCTCTAGGGGGATTCACCTCTATCTTTCTCGCTATCCAATCAACTCCGGGTGATGAATGACAACCATAGTTTCAAAATTCTTTAGCTATCAGATTGGTGAGACCTTGGATCTCTACTTGCCCCTACCCCTCCCCTCTGATGGGTTATGCTTCTTATGACAGAATTTTGAGGAGCTCTTGTCCCTGACCTCGGAATAAACTTCATTGGAGTGAGAGATAGGGGAGTTCTAGGAGAAGGTCTAGAGCAAAATACAGACTCTGTTGGCCCAAAATACCAGCCTAGAGCCAGAGGCAGAGTCTCTTGGCTCAAAGTACCTTTCTCCAGGCTTCATTGAACAACTGGTTTTTTATTTAGAGTTTCTTGCCCCACATGTTGAATGTTAGGAGTGGTGAGTATTCTCATTCTATGTGTCACCATAGGTTCCTTAACCACGATTACATAATTGGCCCTCCTCAATTCCATGCCCTTTTTGGATGACCTTCTTAGATAGTGCATTGACTCCATGGTGATTGGGGTCAGAGGAGTCACATAAAGAGACTGTTTCTTCTTTCCCTTTTCTTTGAGTCCCAGTTTCTAGTTGCAGCCCCAGTTGACATGCTCTTATTGAGTTTGAGATTTCATTTTGTGTCTGTCCCTTTCTCTCTTGGATTAGTTTCTCAGTCTTATTGTGGCTATGTCCTTAGATCTTAGTTCTTTTCTTGTTGCTCTTAGCGTAGATATAGGTTGCTTTTGTACTCCCACTTGTTTAAACTGATTATACTCTTTTAGTTCCACTGACCTACTTTTTGTGGTCATTCTTTGGTAATATAATTATCTTATCAAATGTCTGAGGTTTATTTTTTGCTTGGTTTTTTGTGTGCCACATTTCAAAATAGTCAAGGAAGGATATGTATAGGAAGAGAACTGGACATGACAGGTCACAGAAACTACATTAATCATTTGAAATTTCTCTTGATAAATGGAAAATACTTCAACTCTGATTTGCAGCCATTGAGACTGAGGGCTAAGATCATCAAAAGGAGCCCAAAAGGAGGGCCTTATCCCCTTTGAGTTTGGTTAATCTCAAATGTTGTACACAATGTTACTGGATCTACTTATGGAGGATCCAGGATTTGCATTTCCTTTGATTCGGATCTGGATGTGTTTTTGCTTTAGAAATACTAGAGCATCTGCTTGAGATCCATTTCCAGTCTCTCAGAAATGGCAAATCTGACAGTTCCTTCAAAAAGACTATTTGTAAAAGATACTAGAACACATTTATATATTATTGGCAATCTAATTTTTGCCTATCAAACACACAAACCTGATTTTTTCATAACAGTCTGCATTTTTGAGTTTGTTAGAGCAATTTGGAGTGAAATATATTTGGAGCTCTGATTTTCCTATGTTTTCACTATCCACTTAATGAATTATTTTTTAGCTGTTTTTGATGGAAATGATGTGTGTGTGGGTGTTGTTTCCCCATATCTGGATTCTGACTTTTCAAAAATATGGGGGATCTTTTTTTTTCTTGGAAAAAATCATAATTTTATTGAACTTGCAACAAGGAAGAAAGTTACATTCTGTAGATGCTGAAAACATTTGGTTAGATAAGCCTTTTGGGTTATGAGCAATAAAAAAGGAACTGTTAAAGTTACATAAAATATGCCAAAGTTAAGCATGATAAAAATCCCTTAACTTCTACTTTTTTCCTTTCTTTTTCTAAACCTTTTGCCAACCCCCAGGGCTGGGATCAACTGGTACCATTGCCAATTCATTTCCAACTGTCTGCAAGGGGACTTCTTTATCTGAGTCTGAACTCTCAGAGACATGGGTTCTCTTTATACCCCCCATGCCCTTTTTTGTTATGTGTTTCCTTTTATTTGCTGCTATGATGCTTGGATATCTACTAATTCGCTACCCTTTTGAATGTGGTTTGCGATTCTGGACTGAGAGGCAACACCCTCTTCTGCGTGGTTACCATGTTGAACTTGTGCATCCACATTTGGATTGTTCTCCATGGTTTCTTCTTCTTCTTCTTTTGAAAGATGAGGGTCAGAATCTCAGATACCTGCCACCCCTTGGGTTTATGGGTTTGTTTCTTTTTCTTTTTTTGGGACTTTTTTGCTAGTGGGCATGTGTTCTACAAATGTCCTGTTTGAAAGCATATTCAACATCTAAATGCCGTGTTCTCGTAATCTAATACTTGGTTCCATTGAAAGTTTTTATGTTTCAATTGAATGCAGTCAGGTAGACTTTCGCTGAGGTCTATCTCTACACAAATTCTAGCAAAAGTAAAGATACCTTTTCCTATTCTTTCAAGGTCCATATTTTTGAATTTTCCTAGAGTATTTTCAATATCCTCTAGGACCTTTGTTAAATTTGGACAACTAGGTCCAAACTCCATGTTCTGATGCTCAGATTAAGAGGCTAATATTTTTGTTGGATTCCTCTTTCTGAGAGGTGTAAAATCCATATAAAAATAGTCTTAATCCGATGAGCAGAACTTATATTTTGAATTTATTATTCTTAATAAATTATATGTGCAAGGTCATCCAGTTTTGCAATGTAGGCTCACATGCCCAACAGATGTGTCACACACCCTCATTGATGGATATAAATACAGGAAAAGTTGGAGAGAATTTCATCACATCACAACTCACATCTTTCTCTCTCATCCTAAAGAGTACGAGCTACCTGGAGGACGAATTTCAGCCACACGTGGGAAGGACGAAGAGGACAGACCGTACGGCTGAGCTGTAGTACGATTTTCTGCTACTAGGGTTTCGCAGAAAGTTTGACCAGCGTTGACTTTGGTCAACGCTTGGTCCAATCAAGCTGAAAACTTGTGCAAGGTTCGATTTTTGAAGGCCGTACTACCTGGCACAGAAATCGAGGTCAAAGGGTTGACCGTTTTGCTGCTGCATTGACTTTTAGCTTGTTGCCCTTGCGTTGACTTTTCAGTTCAGCGTTGACTTTTGTAGAATTGACTTGGGTTGACTCATCTACTGGTTGGAGGGTTGTTGTGACACATGCTGGGCTGGCTGACCAAAGGAGACTTTGCTGGTTGAAGCATCCTGTTGACCGTCGAAACGAACACACACATTTTTCCTGTTTCTGATTTGTCTTCTGTAAGATCTGCTTATATGTTCTATCTGCATTTTGCT
>APFE030881377.1:62434-107306 GCA_000404065.3 Pinus taeda | reverse complement strand
ATCAAATCCATGTCTTTATAAAGATATTTTCATGAAGATAGAGAAGCCACTCAAAGCAAATTGGTTGAGTTAGTGTGCGATTTGGGTGAAATTGGAGGAAACTTAGCCGACGCGGCGCATTGGGCAGAAGGCGCGGCGCACCGGGGAGGCACGACACACTGGGAGAAGTTGCGCAGTGTAATTTTGAACGGGCGCGGCGCACTGGGACGGCACAACGTGTTGGGCAAGCTGCGCAGCGCACTCAGCTATTTGGCCCGAAAAATGCCATAACGGCTTCCAAATGCCAAAATCGTGCCATTTTCTCCTAAATTCAAGTAGGTTGAGGTCCTCCTTTGTTGTTCACACATTCAAGTTTATGGTGTATGTTATGGTTGATGTGTTGAGCTTCCAAATAAACGATCAAACCCTATAATTTGAATACCTTACATATAAGCTACTGCCTAGGGTTTCAAAACTTGTTTGCCACTAAGGTTACTCTTTTCCATTATTTCTTTTATCCTTGATTCCCTTTGTTCCTTGACTCCGTTGTTCCCCATCCCCTAAAATTACTAAACCCCTATCCCTAATTCCCATATCCCTAAATTCACTAACCCTATATTCCTAACTCCCACTATCCCAAACCCTAGCTGTTATCCCTAAAGCTCCCTCATTCACTCCTAAGCCCCTTTTTCCTATCCCTAAGTCACATCATTCCCTATCATTCCTATTTCCCCATCTCATTTGTAAAATCCCAATTTACTCCAACATTCAGTGGTTGTCGCCTCCTCTAAATTTTTTTAAATCCTCAAAGGGCAAACTACCACTTGGCAAGACTTCGTTGTTCCCACTGTCCCATTTTTGCCACAGTCCCTCATTTCCCTTTGGCACACATTTGGCATTGAAACAAGACACAAAGTTCTCATTTCTCATTCTCAACAAACCAAACATACACTTGGCATATACTTTCAACACCATGGAGGCGGGCACCGATACATCATACGACCAAGACAGTGACTTTACAACTGAAACTGCATGCACTAGGACGGCACTAAAACGCCATAAAAGGGAGGATAGACTCTGAATCTTGGCCGAAGCCTCTTTGGCTGAGCATGATGCTTGATGAGGCACCTTCAGTCCAAATTTCAAGAAATTTGGAGCAATTTTTTCATTTTGGAAATTTTTTGCACAAAAAACAAATTTTTCCTCCCTATGCGCCGGGCCACGTGGCGCGCGCTTTTGCTAGGGAGCTCCAAATCACAAAAAGTTTACATTTCTAGATTTTTCATAAAACGTCATGGTTGTTGGTGCATGGACAAGAAATTTGGGCAAGCTTTGAGTCCTTAGGAGGTCAAAAACACTCAAAACATGACCTGACTGCCCCTATTTTGATACACAGGAAGCAGTCTTGGGCGATTGAAGTTTTGGAGGGGCAAATGACATCAAAATTCAGAAATTCCACTTGGGTTGGAAAGGAGACAGGCAAACCTTTTCAACAAGAACACGTGGGCTCAATTTTGACTTTAGGAAGTGCCTCAAAATCAGCTCCAAAGTGGCGCGATGCATAGAGAATCAGGCGTGGCGCATAGATAATTTTTGCCCATTTTTCACTGTTCGGCTTAGAAATTCAGCCAGTTTGCCTAGTTTTTCTTTTTGATGTAATTTTTTATCTATCTTGATGTAATTGGATAAACATGATGTAATTTTTGCACTTATTTACTTGTTCTAGAGGATTCTTTCACTAAAAAGTGAAAATTTAATGAATGAATCAGTTTCTTACCTTATAGAGGCAAGTTGTTTTGATTGCCTAGATTTTAGTACTTTGTTTAGAATTGGTTGAAATAGCTCCTAGAATGATGAGCTCGACCCCTATAGGCAAGGGAATGGGTTGGGCTAGTCTATATCATGTAATTCCTAAGTCATTTTCAAGGTTGGACACTAGGGATTGCTTTGGCATATCATTGTACATTCTATCTTTGCATTTTTGGCTAAGGAAAGACTAGGGTTTTGTAGCATTGTTTGGGATCCATGTGGCTTTATGTTTTGATGGTGTTCTTCTCTAAGTAATTGTAAGTTAATTAGTGTTATGTGTATCATTTTCCTGTCTCTTCTTCTGAATTTGAACAAATGAGTGATTAAGGTAGAATCCATTAACTATTATGCTATGCCTTTGAATTTGTTTAAATTTCCATGTTTTCATCTGTTTAAGGAGAATTATTGAGACTCTCTTGCTCTCCTTAGCTCCTCACCAGTCTGATCTATCCATTCACTCACTTTAAAGCATCAAAACGATTACCTTCCTTTCCCCAATCAGAACTCTGCAAAAACTGTGCCTCATCCCCGTACCCAAATTTGCCTGTCCCTTTTTTCTAACAAAACCCTCAAAAACTCAAATCAAATCCTTTGCACTTCATACCTCACCTAAAATTAGTTTTTTATTCAGTCATCTCAAGCCCCATTGATTATCTTTCGCTGAGATTGACCCGGAGAGAGCCCTCTCCTGTCCTCGTAGGGCTAGCTACGAGGCTGAGCGTGGTTTGATGTGGACCTAGAACTTTGCCTTTTCAGCCTGAGGCAAATCTAGGCTCTAACATAGTGGCGACCGTACTGGGGAAGAAAATGGTTTTCTTGTTGATGTCATTTGTTTTATAAGCTACAGACGAAGCTTGAAGTTATGCTAGGTAGCCTTCGAAACGCTTTTGCTTTGCATTAGCGCAAGTAGATAAATGCTGCTTCAGTCAATCTCCGGTCTAGCTTGTAATCGTGACACTTTACTTGTAAATCGCCCCAGTACATTTCAGAATTCTAAGCTTTTAGATGATAAGTTTAGAATTTGAAAGATTGAACAAGTTGTTTATGTTCCTTTGATTTCTTGAAAATAACACGCTGGCTTCAATGAGATATACCAAAGCTAATCCAGATCCAAATCCTCCTCCTTTTTACGAAAATCCCAATCTGATTTCAAGAATTGTTTGTCAAGAGAGCTCTGTGACTCCCGTGTTTAAATCTCGTTCATGTCCTGCAATTTTTAAGTATCTTGAAGAACTTGATTTTGATGAAAAGTTTGAATTGTCATTGTTTGAAACCAAATCCGAAAGTGCTCTTGGTTCTATAGTTCCAAATCCTGACTTTGCTGCAGCTCTTGAAGTTGAAAGAAACAATAAATCAATTGAGAATTTTATCTTGAAGCACCTCCAAAGTGAAATTCACGCTTCAAATATCGCTGATTTCCTAGAAGCTACATTTACATCCCTCGGATCTTCCGTAACGGCATCCACCTCAAAAATTCCTACTGAACCTCCCTTCATTCCCACCCTTCCCTCGCAGCCTACTATTGCTGATCAAAATTCTACTGTAAATTCACCTCCATCTACTCCTTCTACATCCAAAATTGCTTCACCTCTGCATACACCTCACACATCAGCTGCAACTTCTCCCCCAACATCTCCAAGGCCGATTGCAAATCCACCAAGAGCAATGGCTGCTTGGTTTGCACCTCTCGCACTACCTCAAGTTTTGGGTGACATGCCCACAGATTATCAAAGTAAAATTCCTTTGTTTGATGGCACTCCTCAAAGTACCACAACTTAGCAACATGTGGAAAAGACGACGGATTTCTTTGAGCTTCACGAGATTGATGCAAAAAACGTGAACGTGAGATTATTCATGCAGACTTTCGCAGGTGAGGTGAGAAAATGGTTCAGAGCTTTGATAGCTAGAAGTATTCCCACATTAGAAAATCTTCAAAGATAGTTCTTGGATCACTGGGAAGTCAAGAAAGATCCTCTTCAGATCACTTCTAAATATACCAAGATCAAGCAGAATGCTGGTGAGTCCGTGCAAGACTATTGTATTAGATTTAATGCGGTTTATAATGCAATTCCTGATGATTTAAGTTCCTGGATGGTTTTGATCCGGACATGGCTTATCAATTAAGAGAGAGAGATCCAGCTACCTTAGAAGAAATGCAGAAAATCGCCGTTAGTGTTGAGGCAAATTTGAATGACAAGAGAGCTAGATTGAAAACCAAGAAGAGAGTTTCAATAAAGGAAGAAGCTTCTACCTCAGATCAGGTGCTTCGCAAGGTAGAAAAGATGATTGAAAGGTTAACACTTGATAAGCCTGAACCGCAGATCCGAATCCTAATTTCCGTGGACAGCAGCAACCTCAATCAAGTATCAAATAGCGTGAGCAGCGAGCACAAGAAACGACATCACAACAGCAGCAAGTAAAGACACGTCTTCAGCAGAATTTTGTTGGTCCCGAATCTGATGATGAAGACCATGTAATAGGAGAAGAAAATCACTTCTTTACTCCTAATGATATGCCCACTTTTACCACTGAAGATGATGAGTATGCAGAAAGTTCAGCTCTACAGCAAGATGCAGATTTTATCTTGGCGAATGACACAACTCTTGAAGAGGAGTCGACTGAGTATCAGAGAGGGTATATGCATGCCTTGTCCGCCCAGCAGCGTCAGTATTCATTAAGAAATAGAAATGTCCCCATCAATCCAATCCAGAAGAGAAAGGAAGGTCCAACATCTAAGAATGAGCCACCTGTTGCACCAAATAAAGGAAAAGAAGTTGTTGATCCTATGCCTAACAAATCTCCACCAGCAAATGAAAGAGTCAATCAGCCAATTGTATCAAAAGATAAAGCTGAGAAGAAAGAGGTTCCAGCGAAAGAGGTAGAAAAGAATTCTGCTTTTAGTTTAGAAAATGAAATTTATAAATTGAAGGTATTCATTCCCTTAACTGAACTAATGAGGAACAGTAGTTATAGAGGTCGGGTTTCCAAAATTTTGAACTTTGATCCAATGTCTGATATGGTGAGTGTCGAAGATGATCAACTTGAGCTGATTTTTGGACCAACATTGAATGGTGAGTCTCCAGATAGTGATGTGCCTCCTTTTTATATCAGTTTGAGAGTGCATGAGTTTGTGTTGCATAATGCTATGTTTGATTCTGGCGCCTTTCACAATCTTATGCCGAAGGCTATCCTGGAGAAGTTGGTTTGGACATTACCAGGAAATACCATGATCTCTATTCGTTTGATTCCAGTAGGGTGAGATGTATTGGGCTCATTAAAGACTTGGTGGTGAGTTTGGATCAGATTCCGGCCAAAAATGTATTGATGGATGTGGTGGTGGCGGATATACCTCCTAGATTTGGGATGCTTCTCTCCAGATCTTGGGGAGCAAAGATTAAAGGAACTATGCAGCTTGATTTCTCCTATGCAACGATTCCTGTGTTTGGCCAAATGAGAAAAATTTATCGGGAGCAAAAAATGAAATACATGATTATAAGCAAGGAGAAACCAATTAATCATCCAATTAATTATGTACATATAGATTTAGAGTCTTTTGTTTTGTATTCAGATAGTTTCAATGAGATTGATAGTCAGTTAGTTGCAGCATATGATATTCCAGAAATAGAAGAGAATTTCAGAGAAGTTTTGAAGAAAGAAAGTTAAGAACAGGACAATACCATTGAGCAATCAACCCAAAACAATGGACAACAAGCACGGAAAACAGAGGTGACAGAGTTTGAACACTTGGAAGAGGAGGAAGATGGCATATGGACCATGGATTTTGATGGAGCAGTGGGAAATGATGGTGCTGGAATTGGAATTTGGGTACGCAATCCTTTTTCTGCTCCGAACAAAGTGCCTAGTAATGTGCGGGTATGTTCTTACAAAATTGCTTTTGATTGCTCAAACAATGAGGCTGAGTATGAGGCTTTGATCGCTGGCCTAAAAATCCTAAGAAAGTTGAATGCTAAGAGGATTGTTGTATATGGCGACTCCGAATTGGTGATAAAGCAAGTTAAAGGCGAATATCAAGCAAAACATCCTCGGATGTGGGCATACTAGAATGTTGTTCTAGACATCTTGAAGCTGTTTTCTGATTATACCTTGACGTGTGTGCCTCACATTCAAAATAGTATTGCTGATGCACTTGCTAAGGTAGCAAGTAATTTGAATATTCCTATGAACTCAAGTAATAAATTTGAAATCCATGTGAAACACCGTCCGACTGTCCCGGACAATCGGAGATATTGGCAAGTTTTCCCTGATGATGAGGAGATTGATGATTTTCTGCAAAGTAAAGGTAAGTTCAAAGATACCTCAATTAATGTAGAATATGATGACGGAAAAGATGATGTGCAGATCAATCAAATGGAAGTGTTGCAGCTCAAGGATAATGTGATTCCTAAAGGCTTGATACCTTTAGAAGAACTCTTTGATCATGATGGCGTAGCCCGCAAACCAACATTGTAGCCAATAGAGAAGGGAGTCAAAGAGGTGAACATTGGAACAGTTGAGCATCCGAAGATGGTAAAGCTGTCCAAAGCATTGCCACAAAAGGTAAAGGCCAAATATATCAGTTTGTTGTCATCCTTTGCTAACGTGTTTGCTTGGGACTATTCTAATTTGAAAACATATGACACCAATATAATTCGGCACACAATTCCTATTAAGCCTAATCAAAAACCTTTCAGACAGAAGTTAAGAAGGCTTAATCCAAAATTGTTGCCATCAATTGACAAGGAGGTAAACAGGTTGTACAAATTAGGAATCATTGTTCCCATCCGATATTCAGATTGGATATCTAATTTGGTGCCCGTACGAAAGAAGACAAGAGAGATCTGTTTGTGCATTGATTTTCGGAATCTCAACAAAGTTTCATTGAAGGATAATTATCCACTGCAAAAAATGGATCACATACTTCAGAGAGTAGTTGGAGCATCTCGCATGTCACTACTCGATGCTTATTCCAGATATAACCAAATTTTAGTCCATGAAGATGATCGAGACAAAACAGCGTTCACCACTCCGTGGGGGACTTTTCATTACGCTAAAATGCCTTTCGGTTTGAAGAACGCGGGTGCCACTTTTCAGCGGGCAATGGACTTGGCTTTCGCCAATGAAAAGGATGTTCTTTTGGTTATGAACCTTGATGATTTGACCGTGTTTTCCAAATTAGATGAAGAACACTTGTATCATTTAAAAATTGTCTTTCAAAAGTGCAGTAAATATGGTGTGTCGTTGAATCCAAAGAAGAGCTTGTTTTCCATGGATGAAGGAAAAATTCTTGGACACATCATATCAAAAGATGGCATTCGTATTGATCCAGCACGTGTGGAAGCAATTCAGCAAATTGACCTGCCCCGAAATAAGAAGGAGATTCAATCGTTTAATGGTAAGATGAATTTTCTGCGCCGCTTTGTTCCTAATCTTGCTGAACATCTAAGAGAGATTACAAACATGCTTAAGAAGGACAGCCAAGTGATGTGGACGAAAGAGGCTGTAAAATCTTTCAATTTAGTAAAATTGGCTCTTTCTTCAGCGTTGGTTCTAATCAGCCCGGATTATACTCAGGATTTTATATTGTTTTCATTTGCTTCGGATCATACTATGGCAGCTGTATTAATGCAGAAAAAAGATGAGCATGAAAGACCCATTGCTTTCTTCAGCCGGACTATAAGAGATGCTACTTTGAAATACAACATTATTGAGAATCAATCCCTTGCACTTGTAAAAGCACTGAAAGATTTCCGCATGTATATTCTGCATTCCCATATTTTAGCTTATGTTCCTAACGCTGCTATCAAAGATGTTTTGGTCCAAACAGATCCTAAAGGAAGACGTGGCAAGTGGATTGTAGCTTTGCTGGAGTATGATGTGGAGATAAGACCCACAAAGCTTTTTAAAGGACAGGGTTTGGCAAAGTTAATGGCTGAATCAAATCTACACGTCTTAGACATAAATCTGATTGCTGTTATGTCCGATGAAAATGAGCAAGGTCCGTCAATTTAGGTAGCTGAAATCTTTGTTCTTTCTCCATGGTATTCAGATATCATATATGTACTTCAGAATTTGTCGTCACCACCTGGTATGGCTAGAAACAAAGATAGAACTATTAAGTTAAAGGCTGCTAAGTTTTGTATTTTGAATTCTGCACTTTATTGGAAAGATCCCGGTGGCGTTTTGTTAAATTGTTTGGTGGAAGAAGAAGCAAAGCAGGTCATGGAGGATTTCCATAAAGGAGATTGTGGCGGTCACCTTTTTTGGAAAACAACGGCAAATAAAATTCTGAGAGCCGGATACTATTGGCCGACATTGTTTTCTGATGTGTTCAAGACTGTCAAGAGCTGTCATAATTGTCAGATTTTTGAAGGAAAGCAGAAATTACAGCCTTTGCCGCTTAAGCCCATTGAGGTGAATGCCCCTTTTTAGCAGTGGGGGTTGGATTTCATTGGTGAAATTCATCCGGTTTCTTCAGGTCAGCATAGATGGATCCTCATGGCGATAGATTATTTCATGAAGTGGATTGAAGCGATTCCCACTAGGCAAGCTACAGATGCGGTAATAATTTCATTCCTTGAGAATAATATTTTGTCTAGTTTTGGTTGCCCGAATAAGCTAATCACTAATAACGCAGCAGCTTTCAAGTCAAAAAGGATGGTTGAGTTTTGTAGTAAATATCACATTACTTTGGGGCACTCAACCGCCTATCATCCACAAGGCAATGGATTGGCAAAGTCTTCCAACAAATCTTTGGTTAATATCATTAAGAAGATGCTGGAAATAAACAATAAAAGTTGGCATAAGAAGTTGGTCCATGCACTTTGGGAAGATTGAGTGAGTCAGAAGAAATCCATTGGTATGTCCCCCTTTGAACTAGTTTATGGAGTTGATACAGTGTTCCCTACCTCTCTTGTAGCTCCGGTAGTCAAACTTCTTCAGGAGGCTGGTAGTGAAGATGACCCAATGCAGAGGAGACTAAATCAAATGATCCATTTGTAGCAGACACGGGAAGATGCTTTTCAAAACACATTCAAGTTACAGGAGAGAATTAAAAAGATTTATGACAGAAAAGCAAAGGCAGACACAATGTGGTGTTAAAGTGGGATGCAAGGAATGAGGAAAAGGGCAAGCATGGTAAGTTTGAAAATCTTTGGAAAGGTCCTTTTAAGATTGCAGCGTATCGGGGTCAGAATGCCTTTCTTCTGAAGGAGATGAACGGGGAAGATTGTCCTGGAGGGCCAGTCAATGGTCGACTGCTCAAGCGGTACCTTTTCTGAGTTATTTCTGTTGTTTACATTGTCATTGTAAATACCATTTTATTTCACTTTCATTGCAAGTGTGGGTTGTGATCTTTTCTTCAGTCTGGGGCTCGAAGTGAAGGTTATAATTCTGAAGAAACATTTCAGTTTTGAGTGCAGTTTGTCGAGTCAGTTTTTCAGTCATTTCAGTTTCATCATCGAGTCGTTTTGAGTCAAGTTTCAGTCAAATAAATTGAGTCAGAGTCTTGTGTTGTTTGTTGAAATAAGGACTCCATAGCCCAATGGATGAAGGCACTATATAGCTCTCCCAGAAATCTGTCGTTCTTGGCACCTCCAAGGAGCTACCATCCCCATTGGAGCCAATGTTAGAGTCAGTCTTTACATCCATCCGTCAGAGATCATTTCTCTTTTTGCATTTCATTTTTAGGTGTCTCGCTCGATTCACTCAGTTGCATTTCGCTAGGAGCATGCCATAAATCTGATGGAAGGGTCTTGTCATTCATTACCCCTCATGCCTTATCCATGTTGGCTCAGGTCTGTTCATCAAAATCAAGTTTTCGTGTCTTTTGATCAGCAAGAGTTATTTTCAGTCACTAGGTCTAGGGTTTCACAAATTGTGTCTTCACAATGTCCAATAAAGCCAGCAGGCCAAAGGGAGGTTATTAAAAAGTTGTCATTCAAAGATTTTCATCATCATATGGATGGATTATGACTCTTCTTCAAAACAGATTCGTTTTTGTAAATTTTTAAAAGTTTTTTCAGTTGTTGAATTCTTCAGACGCAGCCCTGGTCGCCTTTTCCAAAATTCTATGTCAGCTATCCCTGCAAAAAGTAACCAAAAGATTCATCATTCAAGCTAAAAATCAAAAAGGAAATTTAAAAACAGAGTTGTATTAAAATGGAAAAAGTGCCAATGCCAAAACATTACAAAGATGGGTCTTGGAGAGTCAAAAATCAAATCCATGTCTTTATAAAGATATTCTCATGAAGATCAATGTCATTTGCATGCCAAGACCAAAGAGAAGCCACTCAAAGCAAATTGGTTGAGTTAGTGTGGGATTTGGGTGAAATTGGAGGAAACTTGGTCAGCGCGGCGCATTAGGCAGAAGGCGCGCCGCACTGGGAGAAGTTGCACAGTGTAATTTTGAATGGGCACGGCGCACTGGGATGGTGCAGCGCGTTGGGCAAACTGCGCGGTGCACTCAGCTATCTAGCCCGAAAAATTCCGTAACGACCTCCAAACGCCAAAATCGTGCCATTTCTCCTGAATTCAAGTAGGTTGAGCTCCTCCTTCGATGTTCACACATTCAAGTTTATGGTGTATGTTATGGTTGATGTGTTGAGCTTCGAAATAAATGATCAAACCCTATCATTTTGAATACCTTACATATAAGTTGTTGCCTAGGGTTTCAAAACTTGTTTGCCACCAAGGTTACTCTTTTCCATTATTTCTTTTATCCTTGATTCCCTTTGTTCCTTGACTCCATCGTTCCCTATCCCATAAAATTACTAAACCCCTATCCCTAATTCCCATATCCCTAAATTCACTAACCCTATATTCCTAACTCCCACTATCCCAAACCCTAGCTGTTATCCCTAAAGCTCCCTCATTCACTCCTAAGCCCCTTTTTCCTATCCCTAAGTCACATCATTTCCTATCATTCCTATTTCCCCATCTCATTTGTAAAATCCCAAGTTACTCCAACATTCAGTGGTTGTCCCCTCCTCCAAAGTTTGTCAAATCCTCAAAGGGCAAACTACCACTTGGCAAGACTTCATTGTTCCCACTGTCGCATTTTTTCCACAATCCCTCATTTCCCTTTGGCAAACATTTGGCATTGAAACAAGACACAAAGTTCTAATTTCTCATTCTAAACAAACCAAACATACACTTGGCATAGACTTACAACACCATGGAGGCGGGCACCGATACATCATACGAACAAGACAGTGACTTTACAACTGAAATTGCATGCACCAGGAGGGCACTAAAACGCCACAAAAGGGAGGATAGACTCCGAATATTGGCCGAAGCCTCTTTGGCTAAGAATGATGCTTGATGAGGCACCTTCAGTCCAAATTTCAAGAAATTTGGAGCAATGTTTTCATTTTGGAAATTTTTTGCACAAAAAACAGAGTTTTCCTCCCTATCCGCCATGCCACGTGGTGTGCGCTTTTGCTAGGGAGCTCCAAATCAAAAAAAGTTTACGTTTCTAGATTTTTCATAAAAAATCATGGTTTCTGGTGCATGGCCAAGAAATTTGGGCATGTTTTGAGTCCTCAGGAGGTCAAAAACACTCAAAACATGACCTCACTACCCCTATTTTGACACACAAGAAGCAGTCTTGGAAGATTGAAGTTTTGGAGGGGCAAATGACATCAAAATTCAGAAAATCCACTTGGGTTGGAAATTAGACAGGAAGACCTTTCCAACAAGAACACGTGGGCTCAATTTGGACTTCAGGAAGTGCCTAAAAATCAGCTCCAAAGTGGCGCGATGCATAGAGAATCAGGCACGGCGCATAAAGAAGTTTTGCCCATTTTTCACTGTTCAGCTCAGAAATTTGGCCAGTTTTACTAGTTTTTCTTTTTGATGTAATTTTTGATCTATCTTGATGTAATTGGATAAACATGATGTAATTTTGGCACTTATTTACTTGTTCTAGAGGATTCATTCACTAAAAAGTGAAAATTTAATGAATGAATCATTTTCCTACCTTATAGAGGCAAGCTGTTTTCATTGCCTAGATTTTAGTGCTTTGTTTAGAATTGGTTGAAACAACTCCTAGAATGATGAGCTCGACCCCTAGAGGAAAGGGAATGGGTTGGGATAGTCTATATCATGTAATTCCTAAGTCATTTTTAAGGTTGGACACTAGGGATTGCTTTGGCATATCATTGTACATTCTGTCTCTGCATTTTTGGCTAAGGAAAGACCAGGGTTTTGCAGCACTGTTTGGGATCCATGTGGCTTTATGTTTTGATGGTGTTCTTCTCTAAGTAATTGTAAGTTCATTAGTGTTGTTTGTATCATTTTCCTGTCTCTTCTTCTGAATATGAACAAATGAGTGACTAAGGTAGAATCCGTTAACTATTATGCTCTACCTTTGAATTTGTTTAAATTTCCATGTTTTTATTTGTTTAAGGAGAATTCTTGAGATTCTCTTGCTCTCCTTAGCTCCTCACCAGTCTGATCTATCCATTCACTCACTTTAAAGCATCAAAACGATTGCCTTCCTTGCCCCAATCAGAACTCTGCAGAAACTGTGCCTCATCCTTGGACCCAAATTTACCTGTCCCTTTTTTCCAACAAAACCCTCAAAAACTCAAATCAAATCCTTTGCACTTCATACCTAGCCTAAAATTAGTTAGTTATTCAGTCATCGCAAGCCCCATTGACTATCTTTCGCTGAGATTGACCCAGAGAGAGCCCTCTCCTATCCTCGTAGGGCTAGCTACGAGGCTGAGCGTGGTTTGATTTGGACCTGGAACTTTGCCTTTTTAGCCTGAGGCAAATCTAGGCTCTAACAACTACGAGAATTCCACATTTGTTCAAAGGATGGTGTGTCCTTCCAACTACTAATACATTATACAAAAGAGGTCCATGATTTTGGTAAACCTAATAGTACAAAAATCAAAAGTTATTTCTCTAGTACAATTTTGTGTAGGTTTTAACCCCGTATAGAAATTAGTTGCAAATGAATTCTAAAACACATAAAATAAACAATAGCGAGAGCATAACACATAAAACACATATACAAAAATATTTTCCCCTGGATCCCAAAACTGGGACTACCAACTTTTTTTTTCATTATATTCCTTTCAATGTTACAATACATATTTATACATGCCGAAGCATCCAATACGATGGACCAAAAACCATCGCATCCAAAACCATGGACCGAAAACCATAGGTAGGTCCGCCCAACCTAATATATGTGGGCTAGTCGTGGAAAGAATATAACACAACCCAACGTTCTCACACTTTTTGTTTTCTTTCCAGAGGGGGCCACAAGAAAGCTTAGTCATTGATCCAACCCTGAAATGCCCATTATTTCTCTACACTATGAGAACTTCTCAGAGCTCTCATATTTTGTCAATGCATTTGCAGTATTCTTCAAAATGTCCACCTTTACCAGCAACACCTTTTTGTCTTCCATCATATCCCTCACAAAGTGATACTAGACATCAATGTGCTTTGTCTTTGAATGGTAAGTATGGTTCTTTGCCAAGAAAAATGCACTTTGGATATCACAGTCTATCCTTATAGCTCCCTATACTAACCCCATACTCTAACGCAATCTCTGCAACCAAACTGCTTCCTTGCTTGCATGACTGGCTGCCATGTATTTTGTCTCTGTAGTTGATAGTTCCACTACAGATTTTTTCTTACTCATCCAACTCACTGCACCTCCAAATAGGTTAAACACATACCCACTTGTAGATCTTCTTTGATCCTGATCTCCAGCCCAGACCGCATCAACAAAGCCACGAATATCCAAAACCCTGTCCAATCCTGGTCTTCCTTGGTATCACAAACCATAATCACTAGTGCCACGCAAATACCTAAAAACCCACTTCACTGTTGTCTAATGCTCCTTCCCTAGTTTTGGCATAAACCTGCTCAATACTCCCACTGCATGTGCAATGTCTGGTCTATTACAGACCATCACATACATCAAAATATTGATTTCACTTGCATATGGAACATGGGACATATCCTCTTCCTCTTCTTGTGTCTTGGGACACTGTTCAGCAGATAACTTTACACCTATAGGAATAGGAACCTTCACCGATTTACTATCCTGCATATGAAACCTCTGCAATATTGTCTCGACATACTTCCTTTGGTTTAACCCATACAAAGACTTCTTTAACTTGCATACCAGTTCTTTCTTACCTTCACCGCACACCTTCAGGTTGTTTCATGTAGATCTCCTCTTCCAGATCCCCATGAAGAAAACTTGTCCTCACATCCATCTGTTCTACCTCAAAATCAAAAGCAACAGCAACAGATAAAAGTAATCTAATAGAAGCTACCTTGGCAATAGGAGAAAAAATATCACCAAAATCAATTCTTGGCACTTGGGAATAACCTTTTGCTACCAACCGAGCTTTATATTTCTCCACCTTTCCTACTGCATTTGTCTTCTTCTTGAACACCCATTTGCTGCCAATGGGTTTCCTTCCAGTCGGCAACTCCACCAGATCCCAAGCCTCATTTTTGTGCAAAGATGCCATTTCATCAACCATGGCCTCTTTCCAGAGTTTTCCATCCTCTGAATCTACTGCTTCCTTCGCAGTTCTGGGATCATCATCAATAATAGATAAAGCAAAATTTGAATAGAAAATAGATGGACTATACCTTTATGGCTGCCTTCTTTCTTGAATTTATCTTCTCACACCTAGAGTTTGTGGCTCTTCATCTTCTGATTCCTTCTCTGTTGTAGAGTCTGATTCTTCCTCCTTTAGCTCAAACTCTATCTTCTCAGGTTCCTTTGGTTGGACTTCATGTTTAATAACATCGTTCCCCTCTCTGAACACCACATCTTGATTGTACACAACCTTCCTTGTTACTAGGTTCGAAAGCTTATAACCCTTTAAACCATCCTTATACCCAATAAAGATGCACATTTCAGATTTATTATCCAACTTGGTTTGTTTTTCCTTTGGAATATGTACATTTGCATCACATCCAAATACCCTCAAATGTGAAAGAGAGGGTTTCTTACCAGTCCATACCTCTTGTGGAGTCTTATCCTCCAACGCTGATGAAGGTGATCTATTGACCAAGTAAAATGTTGTCTCCACTGCCTCTGCCTAGAATTCTTATCCTAACGTAGCACCACTGAGCATGGTTCTTGCCCTTTCCATCAATGTCTTGTTCATTCTTTCTGGAAATCCATTTTGCTGAGGTGTATTTGGAGTAGTCTTATGTCGTGCTATACCACACTTACAGAATTCTTCAAATTCATTACTGCAAAACTCTCCACCATTATCTGTCCTCAACACCTTCATCTTCTTCTCTGTCTGGTTTTCCACCAAAGCCTTAAATTCTTTAAACGTGTCAAAGAATTCAGATTTCTTCTTAAGGAAATATATCCATGTATTCCTTGAGAAGTCATCTATAAATGATACGTAGTACACAGAATTACCCAGTGATGGAAACTTCATAGGTCCAAACACATCAGTGTTCATAATATCTGTTTCGCTCTCTTACCACCAGAGGGGAAACTCACCCGATTCTGCTTCCCATATACACAATTTTCACAGAAATCAAAATCCAAAGAGCTATTACTCATACATTCTACCATACCTTTACCATGAAGTATTCGGAGGCCCTTCTCTCCAATATGTCCAAGCCTTTGATGCCACAGCATGGTCTTCTCTCTAGAGACCACTAGATTTTCTCCTCCACTTTCAGGAACCTCAGAACTGTTGCACCCATCAACAACAGTGCTACCTTGCAGCTTGTACAGAGTTCCAGTCTAAACTCCCCACATAAATACCAGTGCTCCCCAAACCATCTTACAAGTATCCTTCTCAAACATTGTTTTTACACTTGCATCATCCAACTTTCTTATAGAAATCAAATTTCTGGCTAATGCAGGAATATGCAGAACACCCGGAAGTGTTCTAACCCTTCCACCTTGCAACTTCAACTTTACTTTTCCGCGACCAATGATTCTAGCCTTCCTATCATCTCCTAAGAAGACATCACCACCATCGTATTTCTCATACTGCAGAACCACTCTCTATGGGGAGTGAAGTGAAAGGATGCACCTGAGTCAATTAACCATGCCTCATGATCTACATGTGTACTTGAAGAAGCCAAGTACACATCCCCACCTTCATCTGAGGTGGTTTTCATCTCTGCAAAAGGAGCATCATCAGATCCCTTTCCTTTATCAGGAGCTTTAGATTTACAATCCCTTCTGAAGTGCCCTTCCTTACCGCATTTCCAACACACCACATTTATAGGTTTTCCTGGAGATTTAGATCTCCCTCTAGATTTAGATCTCCCACTTTTGTTTCTGTTCTGAGACTATCCTTGTACAAACAAGGCATCGCCATTTTGGCTCTCCATATTTGTCCATCTCATCTCCTCCTTCAGCAAGGATGAGACTATTTCATCAAACTGCAAGGCAATTGCATTGCTACCTATTGCAATAACCAGACTATCCCATGAATCTGGTAGAGAACACAACAAACTAATGCACTTATCTTCATCTAAAATTTTGATATTAATAGACGATAATTGACTTACCATAGTATTAAACGCATTCAGATGCTCTATCACCGAGTCTCCACCTTTCATCCTAAGTTTATACAGTTTTTTCCATAGGAACAATTTATTCACCAGAGACTTAGATTGGTACAAAGTCCCTAACTTGTCCCACAAAGCCTTTGCCGTAGCTTCCGCTGATACATTCAGCAATACTGAATCTCAGGCACCCAATCGTATTGTGCTCTTTGCCTTCTGATCCAACTTCTTCCATTCTTCATCAGAAACTCCTGTTGGTTTAGTACCTAGATCTACTGCGATCCACTAGTCTTTATTCACCAACAGAGCCTCCATATTGAGTTTCCACAACTCAAAACTTTAACCATTAAATTTCTCGATCTCTATCTTTTCACTACTCACCATATTCTTCCACCACCAAAATCGATCCTGTAGATCTCTACTGAACAAGGTCTATCACATGCCCAAGCGAAACCCCTTAGCAACAAAGGAATCCCCTTGAAGCCAAAACAACTCCGATACCAAATGTAGGTTTTAACTCCATACAAAAATTAGCTGCATACGAATTCTAAAACACAGAAAATAAACAATAGCGAGAGCATAACACATAAAACACATATACATAGAGATTTTCCCCTAGATCCCAAAATCGGGACTACCAGCTTGATTTTTCATTATATTCCTTTCAATGTTACAATACATACTTATACATACCGAAGCATCCAATACCATGGACCAAAAACCACCACGTCCAAAACCATGGACTGAAAACCATAGGTAGGTCTGCCCAACCTAATATACGTGGGCTATTCATGGAAAGAATATAACATAACCCAACATTTTGTAGAAAATCTTGTAGATTCACAAGCTCATGCAATGTACTAAAGCACAAGAAAAGAATTTACTTCTACTTTCAACCAGCAGAAGCCAATTGATCAATGAAAACAATATGAACAAGATGAAGATCAATCAATGGCACATAACAAAAGATGTATATGGGGAAATAAACTGCTCAAAACCAAGCTACCTGTATTTCATATATCAGAAATATGAGTGAATATACAAAGCTTGTTCTCACTAGAACAATTTCACACAAGTATGCTCAACTCTCTCAGCTCACAAGCTATCTCTTGGCCAACACTTTGCCAATTCTGCAGCTCTCCAAGCCCCTAATCTCTTGCATAATTCCTATAATGAATAAATTGTATTTAAAGGGAATTCATGCTTCCAAAACTGCACAATCCAAACATAGGATCAATCTATGATGCATGCATGATATTTACACTCCAGTAAATAATACAACTGATAATACAATGTCCCTACACTCTAGTCTCAATTGCGTCTTTCTTTGAACTAACATGCATGAGTTTCTCATGAGGGAATCTTTAGTTAACTAGAGTAGCACTAGTGCACCAAGTAATGTTAGTCCTCTATTAGTTCCATAAATAGTTTGGAACTAATTTAACTGAACTTAAATCAGTAAACTGAGTGATCCAGTTTCCAACTCAATTTAAACTCATACTGGACCTCTAAAACTTAGGGAGAACATACACATGACTACAGAATGAATTCCAACTCAAAATTCTTAAGTTAATTAAGTTAATTAAACTTAATTAACTATTGACAAGTTGCTATAAGAATATAATTTGATTTTAATTCTCAGTTTAATTCAAGGACAAATTAAACTAGAATTTATTGTTACCATTTCTCAACACTCCCTCTCAACAATAAAGGGATTATTAGCTACCTCGGTCCTATCTTAGTGAAACTCGAATTTACATATTAACAATGTCTTTGTCAAAATGCCATCATCTTGCTCCTTCGTGGGAATGTACTCTAACAACATAATTTGCCTCAAAACATAATCTGTGAGATGATTATATCAAATACCAATATACTTGGACTGATCATGAAAAAATGGATTTTCATAGAGTTTGATACAACTCTGATTATCACAGTGAACCATAGTTGGATCCATCTGTTGAAAAAAAAACCAACAAGGATCTTTCTCATCTAGATGGACTCACATGCTTCCTGACTCGTAGCCATGTACTCCGCCTCTGCCGAACCGAGTGCAACTGATCTTTGTTTCCTTCTGTACCAAGGAACTATTACTGACCCAATACTGAAGATCCCTCCCGATGTGCTCTTCCTATCTGAGGGATTCCCTGCCCAATCTGCATCGATGAATCCTTGAAGCTTCACTCCCTCTTTCTGTCTTCACCATAATCCATACTAAGAAATGCCCCTGAGGTATCTCAACACATTCTTTACCACCTTCCAATACAACTTGGTTAGCCTAACCATCGCTTGACTAGGATGATTAACTACATAACACATATATGGTCTTGTGTTCACCAAGCACATGAGTGAACCCACAAGCTACCTATAAATAATAGCTTCCACTACTTCCCCTGAAGTAGCATCCCCCTTCCTCCAGTTACTTACTAGAGAAGTCTCCATGGGTTTGTTGCTCTCCATGGAGAATCCCCTAAGTATCATGTTGGCATACTTTCCGTGAGACACAAACAACTCCCCATCTCCCTACCATAACTCCATTTCAAGAAAGTAATGCATGAGCCCCATGTCCTTCATCTCAAACTATCTTGCAAGGTTCTCCTTACAAGACTTGATCATCTGATCATGCCCTGTCAATATGAGATCATCAACATAACATACGATGATCAACATCTTAACTTCCACCACTATGTGGTACAGGTTCACATCTGCTTTACTCTTTGTGAAGCCCAACTTGGTGAAGTAGCTATTTATCATAGTGTACCAAGCACGAGGTGCTTTCATTAGCCCATACAATGCTCTCTTTAGCTGTCACACATGCGAATCATGGTCAAGGTCTCAAAACCTTCAGGTTGCTCTATGTACACCTCTTCCTCAATCATGCCATTAAGGAAAGTTGTCTTCACATCCATCTTATGTATCTTCCAACCCATCTGTGCTGATAGTGCCAATATAGATCTGATTGACAAGTACCTTGCAACATGAGCAAAGGTATCATCGTATTCAATCCCCTATACCTGTGAAAAGCCATGGGCCACAAATATAGCCTTATGCTTCTCCAAACTAACATATGTAGCTTTATTTACCTTATAAAGCCAATGGGATCTCACCACTGACTTGTCCTTCGGTCTCAGGATCACAGTGCAAACATTGTTATGAACTATGGAGTCATAATCCTCCACCATGGAATCAACCCAAACCGACTGCTACACTACTTCCTTAAAGGAAGATGGCTATGTCACAACACATTCACCCATAAGAGCCATGTATCCAGTGTACCTCTCAGGTGACCTCCTCTGCCTATGCTGAGAAGTGGGTTCTCCCACATTCTCCCATGCATCATCCAACAATTTGTCAGCCTCTCTGGTGCACTTTCTTTCCTCTCTGGAAGACTCTGCCTGAGTGGATGTATCCACTCCTGGATCCTCTACAAGTGGCTGCTCCACATCAATCTGAGGCTCCTCAACCTTAGGGTCTAAAAGCTCCTCATCTGCATGTAGATTAGGCTCCCTCTCAAGGGAAACTCGCATGGCCTTCTCCTCATTGAACCTGACATCCCTGCAAACCAATATCATCCTGGTGGTCGGAAATTACACCCGATAGTTGTGAGGTGTATCAATTCACCCCACAAATATCCCAAAATCTATTTTAGGCTCAAGATTCTTCCATGCATATTTGGTCACATGGAAATATACCAATGACCCAAAATCCTGAGGTAACCAACATTTGGCCTCTTACCAGAATAAGCCTCCTCTAATGTCTTCATCTCAAGTATTAGATGTGGGCTACGGTTATGAACATAAATAGTTGTGTTGCATGCCTCAACCCACAAGTGTAGTGGTAGGCCCTAATCATGCAACATCACCCTTTCTGCCCTTACTATGCTTATGTTCTTCATCTCGGCGACCCCATTCTGTTGTGGGTTATGGGGTGCCGTCAAATCATGTTTAATCCCTCCTGCTACATAGAAATTATTAAACTCGTTTGAGACATACACACCACCATTATCACTCCGTAGAGCTTTAACCTTCTTGCCCAACTCTTTCTGCACCAATGATTTAAACTCACAAAAATTTGTGAAAGTTTGATCGTTTTTCAACATGAAAAATATCCAGCATTTATGAGAATAGTCATCAACAAATATAACATAATACCTATGTTTGGTCATGGATGCTGTCGAGAATGGTCCACACACATCTAAATGGACTCGCTCTAGAATAGCCTTTGCTCAACTATCTTTGTCTTGAAAGGAAGACTTGGTGTATTTTCCCAAAGTACACCCCTTGCATGTATCAACTTGCTCATGCGTACCTTTGGGAAGACCGGTAGAGATCTGCTGTTAGTCATGTGCAATGAAGCTCCACTGTCTAAGTATCAGACACTTTCCATCATTGATGAAACCATGCATGCAATGAGGTAAAAGTCCAATTTTAATTCAGAGTCCGAAGCCTCACTCACCGCTCCTCTTGAGGACTTCTTGATTGGACAATTTGTAGAAAAATGGCCCAACTCATGACAATGAAAGAACTTAACTTTTGCCATGTCTTTCTTGTTACCTCCATGATAAGAATCTAAATTGGAATGGGAAGCTTTCCATTTCCCCTTCTTCACCTTAATCACTAAGGCACATTTCTATTCATCATCAGTTTTTGATGGAGAGCGATCCCTGGTGTTCCTCCTACATCAAATCTGACCATAATCGTTCCCAATCCGATAGCTTCTCTCGACCATTGACAAAGTCCTAATAACTATGAAAAATCTTTGGAAGTCCTAGAAGAGAAAGACTTAACATATCATCCTTGGAAATTGTGATTCCAACACTTCCAAGTTCATCACGACACTAAGTGAACTTGGTCAACTATTTTGGAATTGTCTCACCTTTCTCCATTTTGATTTTTCGAAGTTTGTCCTTGAGTGCCAATTTACTTTGGTCATTGTTATTCTGATATAATTCCGTCAATTTTTTCCACATAGCATACGAGATTTCCTTGCCATGGAGACTTGAGACAATGTGGTCTCGAACTACCTCAAGGATTATCTACCTCGCCTTCGCCACACACTTCTTCCATTCAGCCAAATTTTGTCCATCTAATGTTGTTGGCTTAGGAATTTCTTGATATATGAATTTCTTAAGCCATTATCCTCTAGCACAACCTCCATTCTGTCCATCTAGGCTATAAAATTTGAGCTACCTTCGGAGGCATACTCGAGTTCCAAACTGTAGAATATTATCTGTCGATCCTGAAGTTTGTAGTGCAAATCCAAATTTCACTTGTAACCCAAAAATAAAAACTTCGAAATCTCCTCTATTATACTATTCTTAGCTTTGATACCATGTAGAAAATCCTGTAGATTCACAAGCTCATGTAATGTACTAAAGCATAGGACAAGAATCTACTTCTACTTTCAACCAGCGGAAGCCAATAGATAGATGAAAACAATATGAACAAGAAGAAGATAAATGAATTGCACATAACACAAGATGTACCACTGCTCAAAACCCAGCTATCTATATTGCATATATTAGAAATATGAGTGAATGTACAAATATTTTTCTCACTAGAACAATTCTGCACAAGTATGCTCAACTCTCTCATCTCACAAGCTACCTCTTGGCCAACACTTAGCCAATTTTGCAGCTCTTCAAGCCCCTAATATCTTGCGTAATTCCTATGGTGAATAACCCATATTTAAAGGGAATTCATGCTTCCAAAATTGTGCAATCCAAACATAGGATCAATCTCTGATGCATGCATGATATTTACACTCAAGTAAATAATACAATTGATAGTACAATGTCCCTGCACTCTAGTCTCAACTAGGTCTTTCCCTAAACTAACATGCATGAGTTTCTCATGAGGGAATATTCAGTTAACTGGAGTAGCACTAGTGGATGCACTAGTGCACCAATTGACTGTTAGTCCTATATTAGTTCCATAAATAGTTTGGAACTAATTTAACTAAACTTAACTCAGTAAAATGAGTGATCTAATTTCCAACTCAATTCAAGCTCATACTGGACCCCTAAAACTTAGGGAGAACATATACATGACTACATAAAGACTTCCAATTCGAAATTACTAAGTTAGTTAGGTTAATTAAACTTAATTAACTATTTACAAGTTGTTATGAGAATATAATTCGATTTTAATTCTCAGTTTAATTCAAGGACAAATTAAACTGGAATTTCTTGTTGCCACTTCTGAACAAATTTCATCAATGGCTTGGGTTTAATCTCTTATTCGAGAGATCCTTACAAAATAGGAAGATACACTATCATCCCTTTTCATATTTATTGTTCTTAGTTCATTCTTAAGGCTAGCCAGTTTTCCGATTTTCTTGATGGTGAATAATTTAGAGAGAGATTCATACATTTCTTTTGCAGAGTCTATATTGGATATGTATGGGATTAGATTGTCCTTCACTCCATCTACAATTAAATTCATGGCCAAACAATGTCAGTTTCCCTATACTTTTCCTTTCCTACATCATTTGTCGGTTTCTCAACTTTTCCTAGAACAAAATCCAATAATTTGTGCTTAGCAAGGATGAGATCTATCATCTTCATCCATGCCCTATAGTTGTAGGCCCCTTCTAGCTTATTTTCTGTCTTTGTTGAAGTTGCCATAGAATTTACAATGTCTCCTTTACTTGATATAGATAGTAGGCCTTCCTATTCTTATATGATCCTTTCCTTAATGATCTTCCTTTGTTCCATTTCTCAATAGACCTTCAAGCTTCCTTTTTCTTTCCTTCTTCACGTTAGCTCTAATACTATGTTAGAAAATCAAATAGGTAGAAATATTTTTTTATGTTGACAATTACTTTTGATATTCTTGTATTCTTATTAAATTTATTTATGTTAATTTATCTTCTTCTCATCAAGTAATCATCAAAATAAAAAGATGAAGATAAAGGACACCAGATATAGGCACTCAACTAGGGCTAAAACCCCAAAGGTAAAGGGGAAAATCTAGTCAAACTCTTCCACTAGTAGATTCAAATCAATTGAGACAATCCAAAAGACCTTCCTCACTTCACCAAGTTATACTTCCAGAATGATTATACAAAATTTAGGAGTCTCTTCTTGTCAAACAACTTCAACCCAACAAAAACTCGGAAGTTTGGCCCTCTAGCTCCTAGAATTTCGACCCTCCAACAGATCTGAAATTTTTGACCTTCCTACAACCTAGAAACTTCACACATGTGGTAGAAAAGAGATAAATTTGGCTTCTTATTGCTATAAAAAAGTCTCCTTCTTTGCTAGGGTTTTCTCCTCCTTCTTAGGAATTTCACCCCTTTTCTTTTCCAACTATTGTAGATTGAACTTGCTTGTCTTGTGTTCCAAATGAGGTCAAGTTTGTGCCTTTATATAGTGGATTTTGGCTCCCCTTGAGGCCGACTCGTCCTCTTTGAGGCTGGATTGGTGGAGGAGGCCTAAATGACTCTTTTTACATCAATATAAATTTGTTTCTTAATAAACAAAGCCCAAGAAGGGGCTTTTTACATGATGAAATTGATAAGGACCCTTGACATAAACCCTAGAAGCCTACAATGGAGGCTTTGACCTACAAATAAAATAGTAAAGCATGAAACACATGCTTAATAAATAATTTTTCTTTCATAAAAAAATTTCTTTTTCTTTCTTTAATACATCATGAGTCAAGTACAATTATGAATATCGATAGTAGTTACATTCTTCAGAAATCTACCCTCCCAACACACCAATCTATGGTTTCTACCACTATGACTTGCATGTCCGTTAAACTCATACGAAACTGGTGCAATCAGGATTACCACTCAAGGTTATTGCCCCAAATCTAGTGATCTTCATCTCCTCCACCAGATCTGTCAGTCAAGGAGAATTGCGCCACCCCACCAACTTCTCCACTTATGTCATCGGGAAGGGGCATCACAATGTGGATCTGGTGGGCCTACCTCTACCTCCGATTGGTCCATGAGCGATAGTCTAAGATATTGCCCTGGTCAAGATGCCTTCCCCGCACCCAATCACAATAAGGTGTGATCTAAGAGAGTCAATTAGGGCCTTCCACATCTAGGTTTTAATTCTGTCTAATGGTGTCAATGCGTATCATTTGGTTATAATTTAGGTCTTCATGAAACTCCTTTGCATCACTGAAAAGCATGGGTTCCTTCCAGGTTTGGACACAGAGCTTCTATCCCTATGTGGCCTTTAAGAGTTTCTATTCCTTACAGGCGCTACCCTCCTGAGATTACGTTTGAGCAACTCCTCCCGAGTCCACAGGAGTTGTTAAATACCAAAAGGATCTTGAGGAGACCAATACCTCTCATTGATATGCAATCCAAGGAACAATCTAAAGCTTACAAAACTGCAACTAGTGGCCCTACAAGGCTTATTAAAGACCTCCATAACTATTGGAAATGTAAGGCTTCTTGCATCTCTCAAGGAAAGTACAAGCTACTTCTATTAGAAGAGGACACCATCCTTGATGTTAACACCCACTCCCCAAGTTGGTTTACAAACTTGTAACTCTTCTATAAGAATATGTCCACTGAGACTTGTATGCACAGATGTAGCCAATAGGCTATCTATATTGTAACTTCTACTCTATAATAAAGGATTTAATTGTTACATGTTATAATATTTGACTCCGAATCTTTAGCTATTTTCAAGGTTTACCACTCTACATTGTTATTTAATATGCATATTAATAGCACAAACAAATATTTCATATTAACCATTCCATGCCATGGATGCATTATACCTCAATTACTCACATTTATAAAAACTATTTCAGTCTAGTATTTGAAACACATTCAAATTACAAATATCAATTCCATTTCAATCTAGAAATGCAGAAACACATTCATTAACACAACAAATACATAAAACACTTATCTTGGCATATCATGGGAAACTGAGTCTGGGACAAGGACTCTCCACCCAACCTTAGATAGCTACAACAGAGACTACTTGCAACTATCACCCCTGAGCCAGATTATTGAGGTTTAGGGCTTGTTGTAACACCAACTGCTGCTGAAACAGGGACACCATAGGAATCTTTCTCTAACCACCAGCCTCTCAGTACTCAATAATACAAAAGGAAACTAAAGGCCAACTACCTCCACCTTAAGATAGTAAGGGAATATAGAGAGTAACCTCTCCACCCTAAGATAACAAGGGGATCTAGGGAGTAACATCTCCACCCTTAAACAACACACTATGGCTCAAACCACTTAGGGGAGTCCATAACACACGCTTATTGATAGCAAGAAGGTTTCATATGTTATCCCTCCAAGAATCCAAGGACACAATCCTCCACCCACACCACTAAGGGAATCCAAAGAATACCATCTACAACCCCTAGCTCTACAAGGATTCCAAAGGCATTGCTCCTCACCAAGGAGAACACCTCTTTCCACCAATCTCATCAACCAAAAAGCAATTCATTGTATTCTTGTCTTGTCCTGTCTTCTCCTCTTGTTCTCTATCTATTGGAGTGATATTTTTCTAAGTTGAGCTCCCTCTCCCTACCTTTTCTATGTCTATTTATTTCTAATCCCTTGAGTTTGAATTTCTCCTCCTTTTTGTTACACAAGGAATGACCCCTTGTCCTTGTTGTCTGCACTGTCAACCTGCATTAATTTTTGTCCTCCTTTCCTTGTGAGTGTTTCTTAAGGTAGCATAGCCTGCATACCTCCTTGCAACCCATATTAAATTCATGGTCAATCCATTAAGTCTCACCATCCAACTCTTTTAATGGTTGTCCTAAACAATTCATATTTCTTATAGAAGAAATCCATAACAATCTCAAGCAAGCAACCTCCCCAACCTATGGAATCCACGCCCCTTTGACTCAACCCATTTAATTTTATTTCTTATGAAGTATTGACAATGTGTGTTTCAAGAGAACCATGGTTGGGGTTGTCATAGTTAAGTTGTGCAAAAGGAATGTTGGACAAGATTTGATCACTATTTCCTATTTGTAGAATTTTAGATTGTTATTTGGAGGAGCATTGGACTTTTTTGAAGTGTTGAAGATAATTCTACCCACTTACTAGGAAAACTCAATGCATCTAATGCCATAAAATATTACTTATTCTCATAAGTTGATTTAATCTCCAAACGCATTGCAGATGACAAGTCAAATATTAATATTTTTAGGAAGGAGGAAACTCATTGCCAGCAATGAAACTTATAAATGGCTACCCACTCCTCCCATTAGATTTTGTTGATTTTGAGATAATTTGTTGTCATTAATAAAAGAAGTCAGTTTGGAAAAAATACTTTCATTTGTGTTGTTGAGTTGTATTGAGTTGAATTCCATGCTTTTATTTATTGATCTATCATCTCTATCATTGTGCTTTCCGAATTTGTTTTGTAGGTACTATTTTTCATCACGATATCGAAGTAGGAATCCATTGAGGGACATACAATCATGTGGAAGGGAAGGCTAAAATATTATCCTTTAGTAGCCACTAAAAATACACATTTACAAGGGGTGGACAAGCCCTTTAGGGGGAATCTCCATTCAGATTTGTGAACTATTAGTGCTACAATTTCTATTTCGTTCGGGGCATATAAAATGAGAAGGTCCTCTTAGATAGCTAGGATTCCTAGTTAGTAGATTCAAAGATTAAGAGAGGGATAGTTTCACCCCCAACTCCTTAGTTTTTAGTCTTCAAAGGGAACACTTGACAAAAAAAGGTTGTGATTCTGACTCTACAAACTGGTGAAGTAAGAAATAAAAGAAATTCACTCTTCAACCCCACTTAATTTTCCAACATCTAAAACAAATTTACCTTTCATTTTTTTGTTCTATTTTACTAGCTTGCTAAATTTTTTCAATCTTTATAGCTAGTGAGGTCCTTGGAGAAATGAGCCTAAATTTAGATATTAACTAAGAGATAGATATATCCTATTATATTTATTTTATTTTGAATATTTTACATGAGTATATTTTGTTTTATGTATGTAGATCTATAGATATATAATGTTGTAGTAGAATTCCAATTTGTAGATTTCACTCTAAAAGGTACTCAACAAGGCACTAGACATCAAGTACATTTTGATTGTCTTATTTTAGCTCAAATTCTATTTTATGTTTTTTAATAAAATATGTAGCTTAGAATCACTTATTTCATTGATTTAAATATTTGCTATAAGATGAAAAATATTTTTAGACTGTGTACCAGCCAAGGGGTTTCGAACCCAAAACCTTTAAATTTAAATTTTCAGCTTGCTAGAAATTCTATTTAACAGCAAGTCCAAGGATTAAAGATGTTCTAAATTGACCATTTTTTAGTCTTTTGCCTCTGCACTCCTATATCTAAGGTCTAGAAGTGGTTTTACACTTTTGGATGGTTTATTAAGGGGTTTATTCACTGATTTATACATTTTATGTAGAAACTACAACCCTGCGAAAAACATGGTAGCAACAAAATTCACAAAGAAGTCCCACGATCAAGTGTTCAATCATTGAATCATTTCTATAATTGGTTCAATATATTTAAAATACATCAAAATTGATTACTTACATGCTATATTTAATGCAATTTTAAGTATCCTTACTTGGTGTTAGCAATTTATATGTAGATTTGCAGCGCTATTAAATAGGGAAACAAACATTATTATTCAGAACTCCTCTAATCAGATATCATATCATAGAATAATTTATTTTCTAGTTATTATATTTCAAGTGCATTAATTTATATTATTCACTTGAGAATTTTTAGGCTGGTTTAGTTAAATACATATTGCATATTTTACATTAAGCCAACTTTACAATAATAGCTCATCCTTTCAGCCAATTAAACTCCATTATAAGGAATTGGTCTTGTAATGGGTTTATTGGAGTATCTCACAAGAAGTCTTTCATATCCTTGTGGTAGGAGTTGAGGCTTGGAGAGTGGAGGCCTTGGCTGAGGTCATAATGGGCCTCTGTCCTATATGTGTGTCGACTATAGCAGACTGTATGATCTTTATCAATTTGTTAAAAGAGAGTGGCGACATTTTTAGTGATGTTGTCGAGGAGGAAGATCTTCACACCTTGGTTGTGCATGAAATCATCTTGGTAATTTTTAATTTTTGTATTTGTAGTTAGTGATATATTTGTTTTAGGGCTAACTTGTAGGATTTAATCTAATTACTCCACTTCAACAAAACATAAAATGTACAATACAAAAAACTGCTTTCCAAGGTAAGAATAGAGGTATATATTGTTGGCTCACACATTTATGATTTTATTATTGGTAAACATATTTTGATCTTAAAGAATTATCATCCTCTATGTCTAAAGTATGTGTTGTAGTAAGATGCTATTTTTAGAAGATATATATGTTCCTTTGGATTTATCATGCATCATGATATATCCTCGTTCTCCTAGTGATAATTTGTATATGTAAGTCTTTAAGTTTGATTGAAATGCATAGTTAGCTCAATATTTCTTATGATCGTTTATAAATTATATTGTATATGCTAACATTGCCTTTGAAGATAAATTAATGAAAGCCTTTGGAATGTTAATGCAAGAATATGAATCATGTAAATTTTACATCACCTTTAAGCCCAAACAGAGAAAAATATTTTCTCAGTGCATTAAAACGTTTTAGAGGTAGTGGATCTATGGGTATGAAGAAATAGAATATATTTTGGTCTTCATTGGTATGCAAGGGAGATTTAAGTATTGTATTATTGAATTGATTGTAAAATATGGTGAGCATCTCTCCAATAATATCGTTAAGGAAATAAAGGAAAGGGAGGATGCACCAAGTTCCTATCAGATTATGTCAAGGCAAAATATACTAAACCTTGTATAAAGAAGTTCAAGGAAACAATGACCATTGAGGAGATTACTAATCCCATGGTGCTTTTAACACAACATATAAAAGAATTTCAAATAGAAATATAGAAAACTATAAAACAAAATACACAACAAAGTCATTAAGATCTCTACAAATAGTATGAGGATGATATCAACTATATATTATTGAGAATTACTAACACCCGAGTTGTTCATGAAAATAATTATATTTGAAGTTTCACGTATACATAATAATACACGCCAAGGTATTATGATTCATTTGGTTTTACATTTTCTCATATCTCACAATTCAATTATGTACAAGTGTTGGGAAAATCAAGAAACAAAGGACAATTGAGCTTCCCTTTAATAATGTATTGATCTATCTGTCCATGTTGCTTTGATACATGGTGCATGCAACTTTAACATTATATGTGCTTCACTTTAGGGTGTATCTTGAGACTTGTGCGTTTACTTAAACATCATATATGCTTCACCCTAGGGTGCACCTTGAGACATGTGCATCTCTTTAACATCATATGTGCTTCAATTTAGGGTGCACTTTGAGACTTGTGCATCTCTCATGTGCCTATGCAAGGGGCCACATGTATTAATGATGCAAACATTGTGCTTCTGTAATTCATTATGCACTCAAATATGCTTTTTTCCCATGGATTATGCTTTTGAATGGTTTTCCATTATGCAAGAGTCATCAAACTATTCAACAATCTACACAACAAAGTCATTAAGCTCTCTATAATGTACCAAAGATAGAATATGCTAGTTTAACCCAAAAAAAAATTTAATTTTTCTTTGATGCATTTCTTGAAACACATAGAGAATAAACATTTTGTCAAACACTCGATGAAAAAAGTAATGAACACCTACAACATAATTACATGAAAGGAAAATTAGAGATTTTATTATGTTGATTAGAAGATTTTACAATGCACAAATCAATCTAGTGAACTTGGCTACAAATAGCAATAATGAATCAACTCGACCTGCTGGAAGAAGATGATCTTGGCTCAAAAATTGGGCTAGGACTTCAGTGATATTTTCCTCCAAGAAAATTTGGCATAGCTCAATAACTCAGCCTCCAGGATATAATAAACTCAACCCTCCTTAGTATTTCAACACCCCTGAGAATAAAAGTTCCTTCCAAACAACTCGTTCCATTACAAAATATGAACTAGATCTAATGAAAACTTCGATCTCCTAAATACAATGAGAACTCAACCCTTCTAGAAAAATATAGCAATGAAAACTCAGTCCAGCAATAACCCCGCTTCAACATGAAATTCAACCTCTACAAGATAACTTGGACCCTCTACCAACAGAATAAATCGACCCCCAAAAAATAATGAACTCATCCTCGCCAAGAGGTGATGGAATTAGGCCTCCAAAAGGGATTGAACTCAACCTTCAAAGGTACATGGATTTAGTCTCCAAAAATGATTATCTCAACCTCCAAAAGAAGTATGTTCTCAGCCTCCAAGAAGAATGTGAATTTGTCCTTCTCAAGGGAATAGTTCTTGCCTACTGAAACAAAAGAAACTTGAGCTCCAAGGAAATAACCCTCATCCTTCTATAAATTGATCAACTTGGCCTTCAAATAAATTAATGACTTGAGCTCTCTAGAAAACAATGAGTAAATTGATCCCTTAACAAATAAATTAGTCACAACAAACATCAATTAATTCAACCTCCTTCTAGAAAGGATGACTTGACACCCTTGTCAATACAAAACTCAACCCTCTTCAAAAATATGAATTTGGCCTTCACCAAAATAAACTTAGCCCTCAATGAGATACTAGGAAATGGTCTTAGCCAAGCTATGGGAATTAGATTTCTGAGAATTGGTTAACAATTTGGCCCACTAAGAATCTGCCTCCAACCACCTGTAATACACACAAATAGAGAAATTATCTCCTCCAAGAGCCAAATAGGTTGGCATTCTGGGTCCACTAAAATCGACTAAAGAGAGAGATTTTGTTAAAACCCTCGTGCTAGACTTGCTTGCACCTGAATAAATCCACAATAGAAAATCGTAATTAAGAAACTGGATCTTCTCTAATCTTGTAGAATCTTCATTATTATTTTATTGATGAAGCCACTTATTTCTATTCAAGTGAATTTTGCCCCTTTTTATTTAGTAATAATTTCCCCTTTTTATTAACAATAATAATATCAAGGTGAAGTTTGGAAAAACTCTTTCATCTCCTTAGCAATTTCCCCTCCTTGCTAGCCTAAAGGAGATAGTTAGGGAAGTAGGAATATACCTCCATACTTAAGTCGATGGGGACATTATAACCCTCCCCACCCAAGGTTGCTTATCCAAAAGCAATTTGAATCCTGGGTGATACAATATTTTCTCCCCTTCCCAAGTAGCATCCTGAAGGTAAATATTTTCATTGAAAAAGATACTCCTTAATGACTCTTCTCCTCAACCTCCTCTCTCTCTCACCTCCAAAATCTCCTTGGGAATCAAAACCAACTCTCCTTCCTCATCCAAGGGAGGTAGATTGGAAAAATATACAACCCGCTGCGCCAACACTTTATTCAAGCAAGATACATGAAAGACATTATGTATCTTGCTCCCTTCTAGAAGCTCTAGCTCATAAGGCACTTCTCCCACTCTCTTGATGATCATGTAAGCCTCATAATATTATGGCTTCATATTCTCCACACCCTTCTTCTTGAGGATGGATTTCCTATAATGTTGCAAATGCAAGTACACCATGTCCCCTACCTTAAAACTCCTCTCAACTTGATGTTGGTTGGCATACATTTTCTACTTGCTCTAGGTTGTGCGTAGATTATCCTTGAGAACCTTGAGGATATATTGTCACTCTTGGATCTAATATTTGGCCCTTGGGTCCTAAATATCTCCAAACACTAACTCATCAAATGATAGAGCGTCATAGCCATATAGGGCTCCAAAAGGTGACATCCCCATGGATGTGTAATTTGTGGTATTGTAGTAGTATTATCTTAGATGCAACCACTTTTCCAAATCCCTTTTCCACTCCATCACATAATTTCTCAAATATCCCTGTAGTCATTTGTTGACTATCTCTGTTTTCCCATCGATTTAAGGGGGATAATTAGTATTGGGAGTGAGGTTTGTAACCACCAACCTAAATAGCTCCTGCTAAAATACTCCCATAAATAAACTATCTCTATTGCTAAAAATGGTCTTGGATGGACCATGTAATCTAAAATACCTCCCAAAAAAACAATTCTACCACCTGGGATGCTAAACTCGTAAAACAAATGGCAAAGAAATGGGAATACCTGGTCTACCGATCCACCACAACATAGGTACAATCCTTCCCTATACTGATGGAAATCCCATGATAAAGTCCATTGAGATGCTCTCCCACTTATGCACTAGAGTAGGTAGTGGTTGAAGCAGACCTGTTAGATGTGTGTGCACCTCCTTGTTTTTCTAGCATGTGTTGCACTCATAGACATGTATTAAAACATCCTTCTTGAGATGCTTCCAAAAGAATCTCTCCCTAACTGCCCTATAAGTCCTAAGGTAGCCTAGATCCCTGTTAATGGATAATCATCTGCTTCCTGTATAATATTCTCCTTCAACTATGACTCTGGCACCAAGTAGAGCATGTATTTATAATAAATGATGTCATTGACTACTCTGTACTTGTCATCCTACAACTGTACATCCAACATCTCACAAGCCAACTTATTCTTCGAATACTCCACTAAAATATGAGATATCGAATCTATCAATGTATTTATGAAGGAAAATGGTATCAACCTCTTAGATAGAGCACCTGCGACCACATTATTATTCCCCTCGAAATCATAGGCCTATATCTTGCTAACCCACTTTTTTTGCTTATCATTCAACTCCTTTTGGTCTAGGAAAAAATTGAGGTTGTTTGTAACAACCTCGGGTTAAAAATACATGTAATAAAGTTAATAAAGGAAATATAAGTCCAAGGTTATGGGACACTTATTCTAAGTTGAATGTTAGGAAAAACATCTTAGTGTGGGTGTTCATTTGGTTTATTATGGCTAAGGAAATTGGCAAAGACATTGAAAATGAAAAGAGGCATTAATTTGCATTTTATTTATGAAAATAATGGAAATTAGGAGAAAAGGAAGGTGAAATGTTACAGTTTGCATGTGAGGAGGAAAATGAAGGAAAAATAATGGAAATTGAAGAAAATAGAGGCCTCGTTGATAAAAAGGCTTCTGAGGATCAGTTCACAACCTTTTGTCAGTTTAGTTCTGGAGCTCTCTCTCTATTCCCTCTACTCTATCATACTCTCACACACTTAGAGTATTCTTGGAGAACTCTAGCATTGGAGGAAGGAAGGGAAAGGAAGGAAAAGAAATCAAAGGGAAGCAAAGATCAAGAAAGGAAGAGCAGGATCAAGTGACTGCAATGTGATTACTTGCAGGTATTGAGTTGCATGCATTAATTCCTTGCTATCTTTGACATGCATGGTATATGCATGTGTGTATTTGGTTCTCTTTCTATTATTGGCATGGGTTTTTCCAGGTGTGACAGTGGTTTTCAGCCTTTCCTTGCCATTTCTGGATAACCATGGTGTGATGAGGTTATTTTACTTGATTGAGCTGGATTTCCGGATGGTTTTGAAACTGAGTGGGGTGATCTTAGGAAAAAAATCAAAAGGCCTAGGAATCCCTTTAGCTATAATGGTGGGATACACGGTAAAGCCTGATTTTGAATACCCTCGTTGGGCCTAGGAATCCCTTGACTGATAATGACGAGATACACAGTAAAGGCTAGAGGATGGAGAAGGAAAATTCATCATGGTTTAGGTGGAGAGATATGGAGGCATCCATTCTTGTTTAGGGCCTAGTGATCCCTTGACAAGTATATAGTAGGGTTGTGGTAAATCTTGTAGTGTATGTTTATTGTTTGGGCCTAAGAATCCCTTGACCCATAATGGAAGGATACATGGCAAAGCCTAGGAAGCCCTATTTGGTTCTGTTGTGAGTCCCACATTCATGCTTGGAATATGGCATGGGGGTGATTGGCTGAAAGAAAGATTTGGCTAAGCCCAATCTATGGTTGGGTAGTATGTGGAAGTCCTTGGCTTGGTTAGCTTTTTGATATGTTAATAAGAGCTATTTTCCTATTTTATTTCAAGAGTATTTATACCTTTTATTATGTGTCTTTGATGGTTGTTCTATCAATGTTATTATTTTGGTTATATGCTGGTTATAAGCATGGTTTAATGACAAACTTTAGTTATGGTTCTCATCATGTTTTGATTACTAGTAACTGAATGAATAATGAATGTATGATCTAGTAGATGATAATGAAACTATTGTGAGAGGGCATCGGACCTTGTTGACAAATCTCAGATAAGTATGAAGTCCTTATGTTCAGATCTGTTATTATAACATGTATATTACATGTTTATGATATGTTTGAAGGAATTCTTGTCATGGATGGTAGGGGTCCAGTCAAGTCCATGTTCAAGTGTTTTCATTGATATCCTTATTTCATTATTATTTACCATTTCTGGAACTTTCATGAAATTCTAGGCATAGGTCCAAGTCTTAGCCCTGAAAAAGTGGCTCAAAATTTAGGGTCGCTGTGGAAGAAGGCCACAATCGGATGGATGCCTTACTGTGGGAGTGACTGGAGGGTCTCAGTCACATGGAAGGATTCATGGGAATGAATGGGGGTCTAGTTCATCTAAGAAGAAATTTCTCTTATGGGTTGGACACCTAGAGGGGTTGGTTGGCTCCTGAAGGTTTTGTAGTTCTTGAGGGAGGTCTTTAAAGTGTTGGTCCATTGATTCCACTTCCTTAAGGTGATCTAGGAGGTTGAATCACATTATATAAACTCTTTGTCATATGTTTACTCTGGTAGGCCGGTAACCTGGGTAAACGTGGTAGGAGAGTGTTACAGAGTGGTATCAGAGAATGGTTCACCCCTTGGACTGGATGGGTGAAATGTGTTTATCATGCATACATGTCGGTTTCATATGTGTGTTGAGAAATAGCAATAAGAAATTCCAGTTTAATTTGTCCTTGAATTAAACTAAGAATTAAAATCGAATATTATTCTCTTAGCGACTTGTAAATAGTTAATTAAGTTTAATTAACTTAATTAGATTATGAGTTTCGAGTTGGAAGTCTTTCTATAGTCACGTATATGTTCTCCCTAAGTTTTTGGGCTCTAGTATGAGTTTAAATTGAGTTGGAAATTAGATCACTTAGTTTACTGAGTTAAGTTAAGTTAAATTAGTTCCAAACTATTTGTGGAACTAATAGAGAGTTAACAGTCTGTTGGTGTACTATTGCATCCACAAGTGTCACTATAGTTAACTATAGATTCCCTCATCAAAAACTCATGCATGTCGATTATGAGAAAGACCCAGTTGAGACTAGAGTGCAAGGACAATGTACTATAAGTTGTATTATTTACTAGAGTGTAAATATAATGCATGCATCAGAAATTGATCCTATGTTTGGATTCCACGGTTTTGGAAGCACGAATTCCCTTTAAATACAGGCTATTCATCTTATGAATTATGAAAGAGATTAGGGGCTTGGAGAGCTAAATAATTGGTTAAGTGTTCGCCAACAGCTAGCTTGTGAGCTGAGAGAGTTGAGCATACTTGTGCAAAATTGTTCTTGTGAGAACAAGCTTTGTATCTTCACCCATATTTCTGATTTAATGCAATAGAGATAGCATGGTTTTGAGTAGTGGCTTTCCCCAGATACATCTTGCATTATGTGCCAATGATTTATCTTCTTCTTGTTCATATTGTTTTCACTAATCTATTGGCTTTCGTTGGTTGAACGTAGAAGTAGATTCTTGTCCTGTGCTTTAGTAAATTGCATGAGCTTGTGAATCTACAAGATTTTCTACAATGTTTTCATTATGCTTGTGGTCTATGTGCTTGTTGTGTATGTGTGTTCATTGTTGTAGTTGTGTCACCATGTGGAACATGATGATGATTGTTGTTGGATGTGGTCGTCATGAGTGCGTGTTGATTATGCATTTGTTATGCATGTCACTGTCTATATGTTGTTATGCATGCATTGTCATGGTCATGGTATAGTCATGCATGGTAACTGGATAATGGTTGAAATGATGTCTATATAATGGTATGATTATGTTTATACATGTATTGCACTAATCTAGTTGATCTTGTAGACAAGATATCCTCCCCTGAACTATACTGAGGTATGTTGTTTATGTTTATATTTTGGTTTAGATGACATGGTATACTTGCAGGAAGAATATCAAATATGACTAGCAAGATGGTAGTGTTGAAAATAACAACAAGAAATGATAAAAATAAAATTCAAAATATTCCAATTTTAATTTGTCCTTAAATTAAAATTCGAATTTAGTCTCACTAGTTGCTTGGAAAAAATTAGTTAATTCATTATGGATTAATTAGTTGGAGAAATTCAAGTTAGAAGTATTTCTAAAGTCATGCAAGAGTTATCCCTTAAATTAAGGAGATTATCCCTTAATTAAGGAGATAATATTGAGTTATATTTGAGTTGTAATTAGTTAGCTCAGTTTACTGAGTTAAGTCCAGTTAAATTAGTTCCAAACTGTTTGAGGAACTAATTGTGAGTTATCAGTTAGTTGATGCATGCATGCAGTCAACTAGTGTACTCCAGATTACTGAAGATTCCCTCATCAGTAACTCATGCATGTCTATTCTGAGAAGACCCAGTTGAGCTAAATGTCAAGGACAATGTACTATCAGTTGCATGTGTTTTCCTATAAAGGAAACTCATGCATGCAGTCAAGGTAAGGTTCCTTGAGGATTGCACAATTTTACAGTGTGTGAGAGCAATGTTCCACTAGGTGAAGGAGGATCACCCAGGAGAAACTGCGCAAGGAAATAGGAGCTTGGAGGGCAGAGGAGAAGGCTTGTGAGAAGCCAGGTTTTCTTGTGAACATCCAAGAAGATTCTACTGAGAGCTGGCTAGCTGTGAGAGCTATGACTTTGTATATTTCTAATGTATTTCCAGCTTGTATGATAATAAAAATAGTGGGGTTTTTAGCTGAGGCTTTCCCTTGAGTATTTTTTGTGTTTCATGTGCACTGATTCTTCTTCTTCTAGTTATATGTGTTCAGCTCGATCTTGCTCAATCTTTTAGCTTCCACAAATTGATATAAGAAGTAGATTATAGTATTTTGATTTAGTTATATTGCATTATCGGGTTAATCTACAGTCAGATTTTCTATAGAGGTCTCAGAGCGAGATTTGTAGAGAATTTGTAGAATTTCTACATAGTATCAAAGCTAGCTGATCTATAGAGAAATTTCTACAGGTAGACTATAGTTCATGAGATTCTCTCTATAGGTCAGATGAGCAACATGGTGATGGGCACTCTCCTGACATAGCAGACACATTAAGAAGTTTGAAGGTAGAAATAAGAAGTTGCAAAGTAGATAATGAAAAAATCATTCAGGAACAAGAGAAATAAGTGGAGGTTAATGCATTTATCCTTTAGGGCTTGTCACATTTGCAGAGACAGGGACCACTTAGGATCAGTCATGGGAAGGTGGATAGAAATAATGGGGCATATGACAATAGGTATCATGGTGGAAACATGTCGGATAGGGATGACATGATAAGAGATGGCAGGTTCTTAGATACACCAGATAAGAGAGGTGATGGACACATGTTCTATTCTAGTTCTAGTTCTGACAGGTACCATGGTTATCATCGTTATCATCCTTACAGGAGGAATGATATGGGATATCTGATAGATGAGTTCAAGAGAGCCAAGCTACCTACCTTTGATGGAGATTTGAAGAAACCAGAAGATGCAGAGGCATGGTTACTTGGGATAAAGAATTTATTTGAGTTTCATTATTACAAAGAGAACATGAAGGCCATAATAGCTATCTTCAACCTCAAAGACAAAGCAAACATCTGGTGGGAAGATGTGAAGCGGGTTAGAGACATCGGGATAAAAGAGTTGAGTTGGCATGAATTCAAGAGACTTTTCAGGAATAAATATTTGTTAGAGAGGTACTATGATAGTAAAGCTAAGGTGTTCTATGAGCTAAAGATGGGATTGATGATGGATGAGGAGTATACAACCAGGTTCTTGGAGTTGTTAAGGTATGTACTGTATCTTAAACATGAGAAAGCCAAAGTTCATATATTTCTTAGTGGATTACCATTAGAATTTAAAGGTAAGACTGAGTATGATGAGACTCGGTCACTTGAATAAGTCATTGGGAAGTTGAATCACTATTATGCACAATCAATGCGTAAGGAAGAATCCCATCAAGGTTGGACAGGGACATGGGTCACAACCTAGAGGGAAAAAGAATAAAGGTGATGGTAAGGGATAGTTGTGGTGTTGGATATGTGGAAAGAATCATCTCAAGAGAGATTTATCACAGTATTAGGGTGGTATACCTCAGTTTTACAGTGCATAGGAAGCACAAACAGTTGGGGATGTTGGGCAAAGCATTCCACGAATCTATGCAACATTGGATAACATACATGTGGATCACCAAAAATCTACTATCGAGATGGACGGAAAGATTTTTGATCAAGTTGTTTCTATTTTGATTTACCTTGGATCTAATTATAGTTATGTTAATCCTGAATTGGTGAATAAGTGTCATTTGAATAAATAAGTGCATGCAAAATATTGATTTGTGTATTTGGCTACAAGTACAAAGAAAAGCGTTCATCATTGTTTAAGAGCTTATGCATTTTATTTGAATGGTATGCCTATATCAACGCATTTGAATGTGCTTCTATTGGGATCATATAGTATGCTTTGGGGTATGGACTGGTTGTATCTTCATAGGACCAAGGTGGATTTTTATGACAATGTCATTAAATGCTTGGATGATAATGGAGAACAAAGACTCTTTCAAGGTAAGAAGAAAGATACATTAGTTAGAATGGTTACAACTATGCAGGAAAAGCGTAGTCAAAGAAAAGGGTGTGTTACTTGCAGTGCATATTTTATGTGATAGATGTAAGGATGTTAAGGATGTAGAGGTATTGAGTAGGTACCCAGCAACAACTTCAGGATGTGTTTCTGACAAAGATTTAAGAGTTTTCATCTCACACGGAAGTGGAATTTTCCATTGAGTTGGTACTAGGGGCAACACCAACATCAAAGGAACCATACATGATGCACACACTAGAGTTAGTAGAGTTGAAGTTGCAGTTGAAGGAAATGCTTGACAAGGGTTACATTAGGCCAAGTGTATCACCTTAGGCGCACTAATATTATTTCTAAAGAAGATGGATGGTACTCTCACATTATGCATTGATTACAGGAAGTTTAACAAGGTAACCATCAAAAGAAGGTATATGTTGCCGAGGATTGATGAATTTTTTGATCAATTGAAGGGATCAACAATGTTCTCAAAGATTGATCTGAGATCAAGATATCATCAAGTATGCATCAAAGAAGAGGACATCTACAAGACTAATTTTAGGACCTGGTATGGGAATTATGAGTTTGTTGTGGTCCCTTTTGGTCTAACTAATACTCCAACTACTTTTATGTCTTTGATGAATAGTGTGTTGTGTCATTATCTGGACAAGTTTGTTATTGTGTTCATTAATGATATATTGATATATTCTAAGAATGAGGAAGAGCATGCTAAACACTTAACAATAATGTTGATATTGCTAAAAGAACATTAGTTTTTATGTCATGCTTAGAAAATGTAGTTTCTTTTAGACAAAGGTACATTACTTGGGGCATGTTGTTTCCGAGGAAGGAATAGCAGTGGATTCAGAAAAGATAAGAGCTATCATGGAATGGGAAGCTCCTAGGAATGTGGATGCGGTAAGGTCATTCATGGGGTTAGAAGGTTACTATAGGAGGTTAATCAAGAACTTCTCACACATTCCATATCCTATTACATCATTTCAAAGAAAAGGTAAGAAGTTTGAATGGACAAAGGAATGTGCAACCAATTTTAAGTAGTTGAAGAAGTTGTTGACAAATGCTCCAGTTCTTAAGATTGCAAATCTGGATAAAGGGTTCGTGGTGTGTACAAATGCTTGCAAAAGAGGAATTGGTGGAGTACTTATGCAAGAGGGACATGTAGTATGTTATGAATCAAGGAAATTAAATGAGCACGAGCATAATTATGTTACACATGATCTTGAGTTGGCAATGATCGTCCATGCTTTGAAGATGTGGAGGCACTATCATCTTGGAAGGAGTTTTATACTGATGAGAGATCACGGTGGATTGAGATACTTTACTAAGGTCAATTTTTTTCATTTGAAGTATTTTTTGAGGGACACGAGTCAACTACAAGTTCAACACAAACATAATTACACATAGCCCTCATACTAGGATGTAGAATGAGCCTCTCGACTCAATCATGAAAACACTAACTTTTGTTCTTTTACATATCTCAATATCTTCTTTTATTATTTCATAATATAAACAAGGATATGACATTTTGTACATGGATAGACATGCATGGCTCTGCGAATTAGCAACTAAGTTGGGCTAATATAAAGCTATACATTCCTTAAGGCATGACCTATAAGATTAGTCATAAGGGATTTGAACTTAAAACTACATATTTCATAAAATTTCCTATCATGGTGATCACTAATCTAATTATACCCCTAAGATTTGTTTAAATATATTATTATGCATTTTATATTCAAATAATAATTTAGATTTTTTCAAAAAATAATAATTTAAAATTTTCCAAAAAATATTATTAATATTTTGAATGCAATGTATTTAATTGTATTATTATTATTATTATTTTTTAAAGTTTATATATTTAAAGAAATTGAATGCCTTGAATAAATATATGGAAATTGACTTTTATAAAATTTGGATAGAAGAGCCCACACAAAGTTGTGATCAAATGTATCTTATGCTAAAAGGTAGGTTGGAAAAAATGCCCCCTTCAATTATATATATATATATATATATATATATATATCTATATAGTTTTTTCTTGTGAACACTTGGAAAGATACATGGATTCTTGTAAAAAAATATTCTCTTCGGTTTGTGTAACAACCTCTCTTGACAGCGTCAACATTGTCAACAACATCAATATTGTCTTTATCTTCATGGTGATGCCAAATTTTCTTGCCACTTACTTCAAGGATGGCATGCCCAACTTGACCTTGGTTAGTGGTGCTTCATTTATTATAAACAATTCCATGAACATGAAAGTTTTCACTTTGAAAAACACTCTAATTTCATATTAGGCATGGAACTATCTCCATTTCCTGTGGAGATAAAAATAAATAACACACTCTCTTCCTTCAGTACCATGTTTCTTTTCACCATTGTGCCTCCATGGATTGCCTTTCTTCATGATGCCAAACATATATCTTGTGGGAATTGTGTTGGCGTAGTATCTAGGCTTGCTTAATTTCACCAACAACGATAATACATGCAATCACCTGTTCTAAGTGGAATTTGAAATTATCAAGAGCGTGGAGTTCATGAACCTAAAATGTGAACATTAATAGTCTTGTCTCAGTTGAGTCCAAGATAAATGAATAATGGAGTGAGTCAGAGTTCAATGAATTCAACCTCAAGAGCAGACACAACATACTAGCCTGGGTTCATTATGTCCATCTTCAAAGTCACTTTATACTAGCCTGGGTTCTCATTTCATTGTGAGAAATAAGAACTTCAAGAAGAAGGGACGGGAAGCACCTTCATATGGGGTTCAAAGGTACAACATCAGGCAAAACCAAATGGATTGAAAAGGGAAGGGTGAGGGAACTATACCCTCATTGTTTTATTGACTGAAAATAGTCTTTTGGAGGTCCAAAAGCTTCTAGTTGGGATAAGTGATCCAAGGGATCAATAAAGTGCTCAAAAGTAAAAGTATTCAAAAGTGCTCGAGACCTATACTAGTGCATATATCTCGAAGACTTGAATTCAACGCAATTTGAATCGCTCAAAACCAATATCGTGTTTTGATCATTTTCCCAAATATATATATATATATATATTCAGGTTGGATGCAAGACTACTGATTAGGAATTTTGCACGCTGATTAGGCAGGGTGAATGGACATGTTGAATAGGTTTTGTGGACCAATGATAGGTTTCCACTTGTTCTCTCAGGATTTGTTCAAATTTGGTTGATTTTTATTGGTTGAATGTGTTTTGAGTTGGACCAATGGGGTAATGCCACATGGCCCAATCATGGGCTACCACGTGGCAACCCAGGGGTACATTAAAATTTTGTATGGCCAAATTGCCACTAGAGGGAATTGAACGCATGACCAACCAAGCAACAATGCAGCACCTTACCACTAGGGCGCGTGGTAGTTCTTAACTACTATGGTAACTACTACGGTAGCTGGGAATCCTGCATGGAAAGCAACTATGAATGAGGAAAACAAATATCTCATTGAGAACCAGACTTCGTACCTGTTTCCAATACCTTCTAATCATAAACCTACCAAGTGAAAGTGGGTTTACCAAACCAAGCAAGCGACAGATGACCAAGTTAGTTGATATAAAGCATGGTTGGTGGAAAAAGGGTTTTAACAGGTACCTGACATTGACTATGCTGAGACTTTCACAATGCAAAAGTTTCAATTTCTACGAGATCATCTTGTGGTGAAGTACATAACTGGATAGCAATTGTCTTCTCTTTTAGTTTTGCGTTGTATTTTTAGGGGGGGTTTTCTTCCCACTTGGTTTTCCCTCTTTCCTCTTTCATGCATTGTAAATAGATACCTAAAATGACCTTGTTTTCGGGACTCATTAATCTTGCATCATACTCACCTAATTTATTCTTAAGGAGGGGTGTTGGTGTACATGCACACTAGTTAGCTTTAGAGCTTGCATGTGGTGCACATGTGTATTAGCTAGCTTTAGAGCTTGCATGCGGTGTGCATGCACATTAACATAACATAACATACACTTAGTTTTAGTAAGTTTTAATGCTTGCATGTAGTCAAGCTTAATTTAGTTGCCTTATGCTTTGATTCTTTCATCAATATTGAGATATCGAATTCATTCTCTTCCAATATTTTATTTTTAAATTCTTGCAAGTTTATGCAATTATTTTCCAGATAAGTCCATACTCATGCTCCAATAATTTTACAAATGTATGTAAGTAGACGTCTTATCCATGGGAAGTTAGAGTTTTGGATCTGTTAAAAAATTGGGAGAGCTATACAACTTTCAAAAAGTTAGAGCCATTGTGGAGCTCTTACATATAATTGAGAGTTGTGTGGTTGTAAAAAAAAATGATTGATTATGTATGATCATTCATAATATTTTATATGATATTATGCACTAAGCTAATAATTGGTTTAGTACATAGTGGATAATATTTGCCAAAATAAAATAATGTATTTGACATAACTTAACTACATATATGAGCTCACTATATATATAGTTGTAAAATTGTTTAAATTAAAAATTTACCAAATTTTTGAAATTTAAAAATTTATTTTTGGAACCAATTTTGTTGGAAGGTTTTGATTTTTTTCCTGAATTTGTAACTTAGTTTATTTTCATCACAATTATTAATAGAATTCAAATTTTAAAATTAATTAATACATTTTTACCTTTGAGAAATGTTAGAGGTTGAATTTTCTAATCTAAAAAGATATAGGTAAATGTGTTTGCTGATACATGTAAGATAACTTACATAAATATACTAATATATTTTTTTATAACAAAAGCATAAACATCATTATTTATATATTTTTTAATGATTATATTATAAATATTAAATTATTATATAACCGATATAAATGTATGAATTGTGATTTTTTTTAAATGAAATATATTAATTTTGATTAACAGTAAAATAAAATAAAAATAAATGACTTAAAATGCATATTATTAATATTGATACACTATATTTTTTTTATAATAAAATCATAAGCATTATTATTTATATAGTATTTAATGATTATATACAAATATTAATAAAACAAATAAATGTATGAATTGTGATTTTTTTAAAATAAATAATCATTAATTTGATTGCACTAGAATAAAAAAAATAAATAAATGATTTAAATGCATATTATTAGATTCATACCAATATTTTTTATAATAAAATAAACATATTATTTATATAAAATTTTAATGATTATATTACAGATATCAAAATATTATATACTGATATAAATGTATGAATTGTGATTTTTTGGTTAGACAAAGACCCTACTCTGGCTAGTAGGTACAAAAGGAGCTCTGAAGACCTCGGGGAAAATTTGTTTGGGTCGGAGCTAGTCAAGCTCTGTAGTGCTCAGGATCTCATAATTTTCAATGGTCTAAAGAAGTGGCCCAATTCCAATAAGATGACCTGCATCCATGGACTTGGTAGCAGCGTGGTAGATTACGTTATTTCCTCTCCCATTAGACAACGAAATAATAAATTTTGACATCTTAAACGACCACGAACCTGACTCTGATCATAGGCCTTTAATTATAACTCTCAATTTTGTCATGCATAGAGTTCCCACAGAAAATAATACTTACGTCCAAAAGAGCTTAATATTTGATAGAAATGAAAATGATCTCTTTCTAAATGAATTAAAAACTAATTTGCTTCCTTTATCTAGTATAGACAACATAGAAGACCTCTATAATAATAATTTTACTACAACCCTCTCATATTTTGTTAACAAGTTCTCAATTGAAGTTTCAAGTAACAAAAGAAATAGCAAAACGAACCCATGGTATGACAAAGATTGTAAAAGTGTGAGGTGAACAATTAAGTTGTTCATGAATCTCTTCAAATTGGAAAGATAAAAATATATAAAGCCCTAACTAAAAGGAAAA
>APFE030881377.1:44390-62311 GCA_000404065.3 Pinus taeda | reverse complement strand
TAACTAGGAAGACTAAAGATAATAATAAAATTGCTCTTCACGATTGGAATTCCTATCTTAAAAAGCTTTATGAATCTCCAAATGTCATGGATAATTTGGAAACCCTGCTCACAACGAAAGAAATTTTCTCTTTAGAAGACATTAAGTTTGGGGTTAATCACCTCACTAATGGGAAAGCTAAGGACATTGAAGGTTACCAGACCGAAATCTTAAAAATTGGAGGTCCTGTCCTCATCCCCCACATCCACAAGCTTTTCAATCAAGCAGTCAAGCAAGGGTTCCCTAAACCTTGGACTGAGAGCCTCATTATCCCTATTTTTAAAAGTGGGGATACAAATAACCCCTCTAATTATCGGATAATTATGATCAGCCCTCTCTTAGCCAAGTTATATGGTAGTATTGTGGAAAAGAAGTTAAGCAAATGGCTTGAAAGTGAAGGTAAGTGGACTAAAGGCCAAGCAGGTTTTAGAAGGCATCACTCAACAACAGACCACCTTGTTATGCTTAGGATCATTGCAGAGGAATGTCATAATGATAAATCCAATTTATTTTGTTACTTTGTGGACTTTAGAAAGGCTTTCGATACGGTTCCTAGATACAACCTTTGGAATAGATTAGAAGAGCTAAAGGTTCCTCTCGAGTTGAGAGCTGCCACTATAAGGTTATGCGAAAATTTAATTGCCAAGCTAAAGAGCAACGAGGGGTGGTCGAAAGATATTAAGTGTAACATCGGAGTTAAACAAGGTTGCCCCCTCTCCCCTACCCTATTTTGCATTTACATCGATAAGCTCGAAGGCTATTTAGAGGAAGCAGGATGTGATGGCACGATCTTAGCTAGGATAGTCATCATCCTTCTTCTCTATGCTGACGACATTTTTCTTTTGGCAAGTAGCCCATCTGATCTTGATAAGCAACTCAGGCTTCTTAAGGATTTCTGCTCTACCATGGGTATGACTGTTAACACTGACAAAACAAAAGTTATGATTATCAAATCCAAGAAGGACACTTACGCTAATTTTATGTATGACAATAATAACTTGAAGGAAGTGTATTCTTACAAGTACCTAGGAATTGATATTCATCACAAGCTCAACTTGAACCATAACATTGAGAAAAGGATTAATGGGGGGTGGAAAGCTTATTTTGGTCTTGAAAATAATTGTAAAACAGCAAACCTTGTAATTTGGGATAAAAAGAAGGTCCTCTTTGAAACTTTAGTCACTCCTGTTATCTTATATGGCTGTGAGGTTTGGGGTTGCAGCATCTCCAGAGAATCATGGAGAAAGATTGAGCAAATCCAAAAGTGTTTTATAACTTATAACCTGAAATTAAAAGTAATACACCCTATCCTATTCTCCTTATAGAAGCAGGTATTTCCCCTATTGAGAACCTAGCTATGATTAGGTTTCTGTTGTACAAGCACAAACTCAATAACATAGACAATCATAGACTTCCTAAGCTAGCTTTAAATTCCAGCCAAAACCACCTAAGGCTCAATCGGGGGTGGCATAATGACACAATGGCCTAGTTAAACTATTGGGAGATCAACGAGAATGATGCATTGCAAAACATAATTAACATTAAAGATATTGTTACTTCTAAGTTCAAAGAAAAAATGTGGTGTGAGAAAGATTTAGCGGTTAAAAGAAAATTAAATTATTATAAGAAGTTCATCAACCCCACCCTAGAAGATCAAAAGTATCTCTTTATTTTAACTAGCTCAAAGAAGAAAATTAATATAGCAAAGATTAGAACAAATTCTCATGAGCTCCATATTGAAACAGGTCGTTGGGCAGTTCCTAAAACGCCATGGATGGAAAGGATCTGCCATATATGTGATAATAGGAACATCGATGATGAAAACCACTTCGTCTTAGAGTGCCCCACGTACAACCACATTAGATCTCAGTTTCACAATCTTTGTTACAATACTGACCTTCCTAGCCTTTTACAATGTCAAAATTATAGTGAGCTGGGGAGGCTTCTCTCCAAGCATTTTGAGCATAGGAATAAAATCTTAAATCAAAATAAATAATTTGTTTCTTTAGGTCCGATAGACCAATGTTTGGTCTCAGCGAACGTTAACCATCATCATCATCATCATTAATTTTGATTAACATTAAATTAAAAAAGAAAAGTAAATGATTTAAAATGCATATTATTAATATTGTTGTATTTTTATTTCATAATTTTATTCACAACGTACATATAAAACTCATTAACATTGAGATTTTTTTATTTTTTGGAATTTAACTCTCACAAAACTCATTAATATTGAGATTTTTTAATTTTTTGGAATTTAATTCTGACATATTTTGAATGCATATGTAATATATGATTGATAATTAAATTATCAATTATTGGGTAGATATTTTCTAATATCTCTCTAATAATAATTGATAATTAAATTAAAATTTTAGAAGCTTTATTATAAAATAGAAACACCTAATTTTCCTAATTATAACTTTATTTTAAATTATTATTATTAATAATTATAAAAATAATTAATATATAATTAAAACTTATAAACTTTTGAAAAACCCATAGACACTTAACACTGCAGTATTTCTTAAAAAATAAAATTTTTCATGACTTTTAACATCAGACACCAAATGAATTGGTTTTTTCATTTCATATATATAATTATAATGTTATATTATCCCTTTCACAACTTAGATTATTAATACACAAACATTACAATATTGTATGACATAAATAATTTAAATACAAAATTTGTAGCTTAAAAGTTTTTTCTGAAAAATTCCAAAAAAGTTCATTGCAACATTGTATAATATTTGGTTTAATGAATTCTTTTTGAATGCATATCTTGATACACGATTGTCCATGCTATATCAAGCTACATATATTTTCTTCTTTATTTTTTTAATCATAGATATAGTTTTTTAAATCCATATGAATAATGCAAATTATAAATTTTTGACAAACCCATAGACACTTGACACTAGCGGTATTTCTTAGAAAGTAAATTTTTATTTCAAACACCTGGTTTATATTATATATTATAGATATTATATATATATATATTATCTCTTTCACAACTTAGCATTATTAGTACACAAACATTACAATATTGTATTGACGTTAAACAATTTAATACAAAATTTGTACCCTTAAAAGTTTTTTTTGAAAAAAATTCCAAAAAAGTTTTGTAACATTGTATTAATTATTGGTTTATGATTTCTTTTTGAATGCATTATTCTTGAGTATATGATTGTCCATAATATACAAAGCTATATTTATATATATATAGTTTTATTAATTCATATGAATACATTCTCTACAATTATGCAAATTAGATATATTTTGAGGTTTAAAATGAGTCTCCTAAGGAATATTATAAAATAATAGTGGAAATAATAAAATAAGATTAGATTACCTCTTCAAATTTTCCAAGGAAAAAAGGAAAACTATTCTTTCATCTTATATCCCTACCATTTCACTCAAATTTTGAGCAAATAGCACTATGTGGGATTTAATTTTTCATCCAAGGAGTAACCAAGCTGCATACATTCGATGGATCCTACTACACACATGAAAAAAAGGTGATTAATGCGGAATAGATGAAAAATATGATTGCAATCACATTTTTCCATGTATTTCACATTTTTTGTGTAGTAGGGTCAAAAATGGTGAATCATCCTCATGATTGACATCATCATATTGAATCCTATTGGTTCTTATAAAATTGATTCTATTTTTGACCCCAAAATTTCTCTGATGGTTACAAACAGTGTTATATATATATATATAGAGAGAGAGAGATGTGAGAAAGTTGTTTTTCTTACTCCTTTTATCTATTACATTTAAATATTCATATCTTTCTTTAAAAAAACTTCTTACAAGTATTTTTCCCTTGTTATAATGATTTTCTGCTATACATATATAATTATTACCCTGATAAAAAGTATCTCAATTTTTCTTATAGTTATCTAAAAATTACTCTATTGTCATAAATAAAAGATGTTTATACATATATACTATAAACTAAATCTCAATAAACCATACATTTATTATAAAACTATTGAAAAAAAATTCCAAAAGATTTAGATGTTTGACTTATTCTTTTTTTCCTTTTTTTAAAGATTAAAATAAAATAAAGCTTATTTGAATATCTGGTTTGACAAATTCCTTCTTTCCACATTTCTTCCAACCACAACTTTTAGTAATAGGAATACCTCATTGTTACTACAAGTTTCCTTCGAGCTCATTTCCACTTTTCCCTTTTTTAATTACAATTCCTTCGAGCTCATTTCTACTTTTCCCTTTTTTAATTACAATTCTTTTCATTTCTTGATACTTCTTCTTAACACCATCTAAGTTCTTCATTTCTTTTTACTTCTTATCACCATCTAATTGCTCTCATTTCTACTTTTCCCTTTTTTAATTACAATTCTTTTCATTTCTTGATACTTCTTCTTAACACCATCTAAGTTCTTCATTTCTTTTTACTTCTTATCACCATCTAATTGCTCTCGCAAAGAAATATCTCCTATTTATATTTAGCAGAAATAGTTTATTTTCCTTCCCCTTGTAACCAACTGCCCAAAAAGAGTGAGTCAAAGTTTTTCAATGCTATTATAAGGCTAATAATTGAGAAAATTAAATTTTTAATATTTTTACTAAATTTAAAATTAACTCTAAAACCACCTCCCTCAAAATATATCACCACTAAAGCTTTTTACACCACCGCATCCCGATCAGGATAAAGAGAAGTTATACATTGTCATAATGTTGAACAATGTTTCTCTTTTTGTTATCAATCTGATGTAGAATTCTCCGCATCCCGATCAGGATAAAGAGAAGTTATACATTGTCATAATGTTGAACAATGTTTCTCTTTTTGTTGTCAATCTGATGTAGAATTTGGCAATCCAACGTGGTGAACCAAGCCTCAAAGAAAGTTTCATTGACAAATTCAAAGCATATTCCATAATGGGTTTGGAAAACATAACGAAACAGTGAGTGTTTGGGGCTTTCAATATGGGCATCTTAGTATGTTCCTGATATTAAAAAATGATTACTTCATTTTTATTCCATTTTTTATGCTAACATATTCCATTTTTTTATGCTAACATATTCAATAAACACAGGTAACTGAGTTCCAAAATTATATGCATGCCCTAATGGCTAGAATCATTTTTAGAAGTTTATCCCTTTCACCAAATATAGTGAATTATGTTTGGATTTTAAAAGTAGGCTAGAATCATTTTTAAAATTTAGCCTTTCCAGCGAATACAATGAATTCGGTTTAGATTCTATGTGATGAAATTTCGCTAATAGGCTCTTTACATAATGTGATTAATCATGAACAGCATATATTTCTCTTTTCTTTTTTTTTAACCACATGGTGAAACGGTAACTATCAAGCTTAATCCAGGAGAGACCCGGGATCAAACCTCATGTTTGGTCTAAAACACCAAGAGTATATCCAACCACCTGTAAGTCGGGTATACTAATATCCTATGATTTTAGCAAGAGCAGACTCAGACGGTTTGGGGAGTCCGCCCCTCTAGCCGCCACCATAACAGGTCACTGTACTCCGTGAGATTTGAACCTCAGTCTCCTGAGCTTCGCCCAAGAGGACCTACCGTCAATTTCTCTTTTATTATGAACTTTATTGTCACCCGGGAGTCTTTTCAAAAAATCTGTATATGTGACTCTCCAATATTTTCACCAATATGTATTCACACTTTTTGCTCATCTTCATATATCATCCATGAAACGCTCATGTTTGTTTTATACCACCGCTGAAGCCTAGGGCTTTTAGCTTCCCATGCTCTCGGTTTAATATATAAACCGAAATTATGTAAATGATCTTTACATCAATATAAACATATATGATTTTTCTACTAAAAAAAAAAAGAAATTTCGCTAATACCATGTCTTGTGAGTTCCTTAGCGACTATCAACTCCTACAATTTCTCTACAATAAAATTATCCCAAGCAGGGTTGTCTAAGGTAAAAGTAAATCAAACATGTATTACAAACTATATAGAGAATTAAATGGACCAGAAGAGCAACATCGAACTTTTCCTAATAAATATTAATGTTAATAAATGGCAAGTGATATTATAATTTCATAGGCAGAAAGCATTTTCACCTTTTATATGCAACTGATCACATATTTGACGAAGAGAGTAATGGTCTCTTGTGCCAGTGTCATAGTTATCCTCAAACACCAATGCTTAAATCTTGCCTTCAGAGCTTGCTTCAATCTAAAGTTAATCAAATAACACTTAATCAGAATAAAATAGGAGAGGTCGTTTTCCTGTCACAGGAAAAACTGAAGAGTTGAAAGAGTGAAACATGGTTGTTAGCCATTTTGTTGGCACTAACTATATCTAATTAGTGGTTCTCACTGTGAAGAAACCAGTGGTAAACAAAAACCCAAAAATTGTACTCAAACAAGTGCATCTATTGCATCGACACACAATTAACCAAGGCCTCACTCATCAAAGAAAACATACACCTTTCTCTCATCTAAAATATCATACTCTTTTATTGTAGACTTCCATTGAATGCTTCCAAAATCATTAAATCGTTTTCCTGAATAATAGCTGCAATCGAAATCTGCATAGGATGATCCTCCTTCAAATGCTTTTCAGGATGACAAGGGGTACTTGATATTATAGGATCGTTAGGAATGGCCTGCACTAAAACCCACGTTAAATCATTTTTGAAAACACCACTCTCTACCATCAAATCTGGTTTTAAATGCCTTCCAATGAACCAGAGGCCAAAGTTGTGATCAAAACCCATACCAAACATATTGTTTTTTATCAATCTTGTTTGATAAATAGGCGCAAATTCCTTCAGGGCATGAAGGTCATCTCTCGTCGAATTCATAGTAGATTCATGTTTTGGCATGCCTTTAGATAAAGTTATAAAGGGGCATCAGATTCATATCCTATAAATGAAATAAAAGACCCCAAATTTAAATTGCATAAACTTTAACAACACTCAAAGATAGTCATATACATTGAGACAAGGAGCGTTTAAGTTTTTATAGAACATGGTAATCACTCAGATGCAACAAATGTCAAATGATCCGACAACTTTAACAAATGAGAATCTCACTACATATAACAAAGCGTTGGATCACAAATTGAACATCTTAAAAACATGTAAATATTCCCATATTTTGTTTCAGTAAATCATAGGTTCAAATGATCCTGTTTATTGTGTGGTCTACTGGTTGGGATGGGTGTGGCCACCAAAATGACGGAGGTTCAACCCTTTGTGAGAATAGAACTCGGATCGTGTGTATTAATTGGGAAAGTTTGACGACCCCCGCGTTAAAGTGGGCTTTACAACAACAATGCGGAGTTGGAGTTCACAGTATGTGGAAGTGGGGTTCATAGCTCCTCATGGATTTAAAAATGTTCAGATGAGTGTTCTAAAAACTAAAAATTAAAGAGAAAATAGGAAAATCTAAATTTCTGCCATAAAAAATAGAAGTCAAGCTAATAAAAATACACCATGGTAAATCCAAAGAGCCAAATTTAAAATAACAATCAAGGTAATAAAAATACACCACACTAAATCCACATAGCCAAATTTAAAAGGTTCACACGGATGTTTTAAAAACTAAAAATTAAGGAGAAAATAGGAAAATTTCAATTTCCACAATAAGCAGGGGTAGTCAAGGCAAGAAACATACACCGCATTACTCCCGGTAGTTAAGACAAGAAACATACACCACATTACTCCCAGTAGTTAAGGTAAGAAACATACACCACGATACTCCCAGAGAGCCAAAATTTGTAGAAGCTTCATTTTCTGAGCCAAAATTTGAAAAAGCCTCATTGTCTGAGCCAAAATCTGATGAACCTTCATTATCATTGTCTGAGCCAAAATCTAATGAAGCTTCATTGTCTCTTAGTACCACTTTTTGAATGGCGCAACACCATATATGGAAGCCTTGGGAGAAAGCTATGTCAGTTGTAAGAAGAAAGTCTTGTGAGAATGATTGTACACATTTTGCACATGTACAACTCAAAGCATCCACACACATGCGATGAAAGCCTCCTCTATGTTCAACACAGCTACAACCAGGTTCTTCACAGCTCGACTGGCCACAGCCCTTTTCAGGTGGGCTTGAGATTCCAGCCACTATGTCCCATTGATGTAGCCATGCCATTTGCAGCTACTCACGCAGATTCAGCTCATGTCCAATCCGAAACAGATAAGGCAACTAGCTTCATTGAGCACATCCAACATATTTGCCAGTAGGTCTATGACATTATGGAGAAATCAAATGCCAAGTACAAGCAGCGACATGATCAACATCGGGTGCCACACAAGTTTCAGGTGGGTGACAAAGTCTGGTTGCATTTGCAAAAGGAACGCCTTACTGGAGCCTATCAGAAACTCATACCACTCTGATATGCTCCTTACATCATTACCAAGGCCGTGGGAGACAATGCATTCGAGCTCAGCTTTCCCCCATTCCTTGGCCTGCACCCAGTGTTCAATGTGGACCACCTTCGGCCATACTTTCCACCATTACTAGACACATTCGACATTGCAAAACAACGCACACCCACATAGTTAAATCAAGATTGCATGGAACAGGTTGCTATTGATCGGATCATGGACAGACAAATCAAGCACACTCGCCAACAAAATATGCCACTGTATCGAGTTGTCAAAGCATGCCAACTCCTTCACTAGGACAAGTGGCTTACCAGGGACCAAGTTCAACGGAAGTTTCCTCATCTCATGGAGGAACTCAACTCAATGGAGACCATTACTTCTTAAAGAGAGATGAATTATCCAGATAAATATTGGTGGCCACTTGCGAAATCCACTTGAACCCCACCATTTTTTGTTTCTTAATTAATTATAATATTTACATAATTAACCTATTCAACTAATAATTATATCATTATTATTTTTTAATAAAACAGATCATACTAAACTATTTTTATAGAGGGTATTACAATGTGTCGCTTTCTCACACACGTGTAAATGTTCTTTCGACATCTCTATCACTAACGTGAAACTTTACGAGTATAATCATTATTACGTAAAGTCTTTTCATTATTATTTTTCCTCTCTAAGATTTATTAAATGCCCTAATGCAAGCAATGACACACTACAATATGCGTTATATTTTCATAACACTATAAAGGATACCAAATAAATTAGAAGCCAAGTAGAGTGTGGCATAAGTTTCTTTTAAACATAGATTCCAATGTATTTAACATTATATTTTATATATTTAATAATGATTTAAAAAATTATAATAAAAATGGTTTAATTTTTTAAGTGAGGCATGTTTCCCTTTTTCCCAGTCATATAATATATATTTCATATAATATATTAATTAGTAATTTTAGTATTTTAGTTTATTTATGTTAAATTTTGTGGTATTAAATTATTATAAGTTTTTAAAAAAATTTGTATATTTTTTTTAAGTTTGGTAAGACTATATTTTATCTGTCTAATATATTATATTGATTGGAAAAAGGAATTATGACTCCAAAACATCTCTCCATTTTCACATCAAAAAATACCTTTACCTTAACATAGCAGGTGATCACTATCTATCCAAAACACCTCTCTATTTTCACATCAAAAAATACCTTTACCTTAATATAACAACTGATTACTATCTATCCAAAACTCTAAAACAAAAATATATATTTTTTTAAAATAACAAACTTTGTACATAATCAATAATTTAATTTCCATATTAACCGATCAAAATCCATACAAAACCTTAAATCATATATAATCAACCTCAATTAATATAAAAAACCTTTGAAATATCGTTAGCGTAATTCTCTTTACCCTCAAACATTCCATTTTGAAAATATGGTTAGCGTAATTTCAATTATCCAAAGCAGGGGAATCGACCTTATCATGGTAGCTCCATGGTAACACATTCCTTATTTTTATAAGAAAACACACATATACCCCCACACTGGGTTATTTTTTTTTTTAATTTTTTATTTCATGTCCTAAGTAATTCATTCATCTTTCGATATAAATTTATGAGTGATGAATTCTTCTTTTCTTTTTTCTCTCTCTTCATTTTTCACTGTCTTCTTTTATATGATATAAGTGTTTTTATTATTATTATATTTTCTCGTAATTTTTTGTTAAATTCATATTAATTTAGGTTTAACAAAAAATAATATTTTTATGCATCTTGAAATTTATTATTTTTTTGAAATAATTTTATTTATTTTTAATTTGATTGCCTGCTAAATTAAATATGCTATTTTTTATTGCCTCATATTTAATGAACTTTTACAATAATAATGATGTACTTATGGTAAATTCATTTGATTATATCTTGTGATTGTTATGAATTCTTAAGAAGTTTCTAAACAAATCTAAATCTCTAAAAAAAAAATTCCTTGGTTCATTGCCTCACATTTTATTGTCTTTCTTAAAAAAATTTCTAAAAGAAATCTAAATCTCTAAAAAGAATATCCATGGTTCATTGCCTCACATCTTGTTGTCTTTAATGTTTTGTACAAAAGCAACCGTGGTTTGGTGTTAATGTGAGCCTTTCACCTTGAATGACTTTTAAAAATAACTATTTTTTAATTTTAACATGGTTGCACAATATTAGTGCTAATGTGAACCTTTCACCTTGAATGACTTTTAAAAACAAATATTTTTTAATTTTAACATGAAGTCACCCATATTTACTTATCAAAATCGTTTTACCCAATGAATTGACTTTTCTAGTAAAACCTATCACTTTTTTGGACCCACTCGTTGAAATGATAACTAAAAACTTACTTTGAAAAATTCAAGGACGAAAATGGAGAGTCGTAGTTTAATATGCATATATTTTCTATGGTACAATAATGCAATCTTAAAAAAAAACATAGTTTTACTAATAATTCCATTTTTAAAGTTTTTATTAAACAAAATAAACCATTAAAAATTATTATTTTGATAAATACATTTTTTATTCTATGATATAAGTTAAATTAATCTTAATCATTAATTATTTAATTATCTATATAACAACATTTTTTAAAACATTTTATATTGAAGTTAGAGTTTTTAATTTTTAATATCAAAAATAATAATTATGTAGATTCTATTTAAAACAAGGGAGCTACTGCCTTAGCGGTAGTCCCTGCCCGGGGGGGCAAATTCCAGGCTGGTTGTAAATTGCTGGAATAAAACTGAAAGCTATGATTGTAAATCCTTAGGCTATAATTAAGTTAAAAATAATACATTTCTGAAAAAGTATGCAAAAACAATTCTCAAGTCAACTAATTCATCGTACGTTGAATGATGCTAATAGGAGGGTCTTAGACCAAGAAATTCGTGACACCTTAGTCAGAGTTAAAACCTTCAGCCACTGTATTAGCCAATATGCATTTTTAACCAATTTGTGGTTCAAGCACTTCTATAACCTTGAATAATTCTATCACTCGATATTCACTTCCAACGACTCTGATTCGGTTTATCAAACTATCATTTCCGACAAATCTGTTATTTAGTATACACGCATAATATAGGCTACACAGACCTTCAAAAACATTCATTTATGCCGCAGAAAGCATTATGATCGAGCTTTTGTCGTCATTGGATCCTGATTAAAGCTCAAAGGATCCTGATTCTTGGTGTGGTAAGTACTTATCAAAGGCTACACATTCTGTTAAATGGTGTGGATGTTAAAAGTATACATATGAAACGCCTACATCGTTAAAAAACACGCAGGAAGAGAAGCAGGGGCCTTAATAGAATGCAGGCGTCCTACTATGCTACAAGAACAGCACAATGGCTTCCCTGCACAACATACGTGCCCATAAATTAAAATGCACAATTTTCACATAAATTAAAATGCACAATTTTCATTCTATTTCACGTCTAGCAAGGAAAAACCAAGGGACTATGCGTGTGTTTGTTCACAATTTCTAGCATCTTGTTCTGCATGTGCATCAGGGAGTTTCGATTTCTTGCTCATTCTCAAGTCGTTGCACTGGAGCTGTCCAGAAACAGTAAGCATACACCATACAAGCTTGAGAGAAACGTTTTAATGAACTATTAACTGTATTTTTGCAATTATTTTTGTTAAAGCAGAGTAAACATACAACAGTTGAGGGACAGGAAACCAGTATTATGACGGACTCTGTTTTGAAGGTAATGAAAGGGGTAGCTCCAATACCGAGACCAACAAGGAGTAGTACATCATATTTTGCGTAATCCTGTGCTGGAGCTCCATAGGGCCCATCGACGAAGAGCCTTGGCAGACTGTAAGAGAATCAAATTGGCAATTTTTCAGCCATGAATAAAGACCTACCTTGAACAGTTCGTCTTATAAAACTTACTAAGCTTTGGGTTTATTCAAAATTTGGTTACCTTTTGCCTGCGCTCTTCTCAGTTGTCTCGGCCTGTGTCTTGCTAATTGCAGGAGGCTCACTTGCCTGCATTACAAAATATAAATTTCTAAATTTGGCCAATCCAATCCACGTTTATGATTGATTTCATAAAAAATTAAAATATTATTGTTTATATAATTTTTTAGAATATAAATGTATTAATTGAAAAGTTTATAACCCACTAATATTTAATCATAAATCACATTAGTTAATTTTGCAATTAATCACATAATTAATGCAGTTATGTAATAAATCCAGAAAACAGATCTTTAAATAATTTTAATCACACAGAAGCTTACATTCAAATAATAAAATTTTTGATATATAATTCAGCTATGTGGTATCAGATAATGGGAATATCTTTATATGTATGCAAATGTGTTGTATTCAAGATGCAGGGAGCAAAATCAACCTTTAAATTGACTTATATCAATTGAATGTCTAAATCTACCATCAAGACCAACTGGATTTCTAAATAATTAGGACAATATAGTAAACATATCTTTTTGTCCACTTATCCAATTTCCATCCTGTTATATCACCATTTAGGTCCAATCATCGAAGTTTTAAAACATGACTGTGTTTGGTACTTTCAGATACACACCCTTAACCCAAATGGCAGTGAAGTAATAAAAATATAAGGAGAAGCAAAAGGGAAGGAATATCGAAACAAACATAATCGTTTCCAACTAATTTTAATTATTATTATTAAACAAATCTTACATCAGCTGCAGCAAAAACACGTTTTAATTCTTCTGTCCAATCGCCCGACGTCCTAATATGAACACTAATGTAATCATCCCCGGGAGCTGAAGTGATGGAAAATGGATGCCTGTTGGAAAAGATGAAGAATATGAATAAAGCATTTAGAATCTAAATAAGAATTAAAATTCAGTATCTATCATGTTAGAATCATGACACAAATATGTTAAATCGCTCACCACTCAAAAGGTGAAACTGCAGGACATTTCAGAAATATATATTGTCCACTCTTGTACTTAAATCCTTGTGGCTTGGTCATTATAACGCTCAAAACGTTTCCAGGATATATTGAGAACTGGCCAATCATAAACATATCAATAATTTTTTCTCCTTCATGGAAAGTCAGAAAACAATATTTACTTGAATCTGGATTTGCCTACCTTCAATATTTGTACAGAGTAATATCCAGACCTCAAAGCTCTGAGCGTCCTCTCACCCGCGTAGAGTAACAATGGTACAGCAAGATACATCCATGTCTGTTCATATGTTCATACAGATGTAATAAATAAAGTAAGGTTAGGAAAAAAATTTAAAAATACTGAATTTAATATCTAGTACCGAATTTAATTGAATAGTAGATTTTGGAAATATTTTTGAATTTGATGAACTACAGTCAAGTAAATTGTTTAACCTTTATTTTGTCCATTAAATTTCAGATTATTTTCAAAATTTACAATCTAAATAAGTATGACTGATCTTTGTATTTATATTAATATTAAACTTAATTGAATTGCAAATTCTGAAAATATTTCTGAATGTAATGGACAAGGGAGAAGTTAAAGTTAATTGTTTGAACTCTTCCCTCCATCAAATTCCATATTATTCCCAGAATTTACCATCTCTATAAAAATGCTGATTAAAACAATTTCCATGCTGGTCAAAATAGATTACAGGAAAGTACTTAAAAAAACAAAATTTCCAAATTTAAATTTTCAATAAATTCACTGTTAAAGATGAATAAATGCTCAAACTCACTGTTTTCTTGTACCATATGTAAATTCCATATTATTCCCATAATTTACCATCTATATAAAAATGGCTGATTAAAACAATTTCCATGCTGGTCAAAATAGAATACAGGAAAGTACTTAAAAAAACAAAATTTCCAAATTTAAATTTTCAATAAATTCACTGTTAAAGATGAATAAATGCTCAAACTCACTGTTTTCTTGTACCATGTGTGCTCTAGGTAGAGCATGATCCCATGGACGATGAGCAGAATGTATACAATCACCAGAAGGTGGTGTGAATACCAGAAGGCGTTGAACCCTGTCAATCTGTTGAAAGGTCGCGGAAGCTTAACAACATTTCTTCTGAACCATCGAGTTGCAAGTGTGAATGCAGTTGCCATCAGAACAACCATGCAGATCCCAGTTATACCTTCTGGTCCTTTGACCATATCTGCATATGTCGGCTTTTTGTAATTAAAGTACTGCGCTATACTTGCGAATTCTGATTCAGAAGCGTGGGTTACACGAGGGAAATCGCAAGCTAAATGGTTGCCGGCATGTAGTATCACTCCTATCACAATGGCCGCTGAAATGGTCTGTAAAAGTTAACCATGAAAAATTGAATTAATAGCACACAGAGAAAGCAGGCCCTCTGCAATTCGGATTCGAAGATCTTTGTGTTAAAGAAAAATATATGACTCCCGAATCCCTTAAAAGCTTAACATTTCATCGTCATATTATTAGTGCTTAGCTAGGGTATCTTTATTTTGATTGCGATTTTTTCGGAATTTGAGGAATAATTGTGAAATCAAACCCTGTTTATAAAATTTTAGAATATTCCCAAATTACAAACCTTATGGAAATTTATATTATCATCGAAGGGAACGAACAATCCAAGCTTAGTCGACCGGAGCCAATTAATTGTGTTCCGACACACTGGAAGCAATATGAGCGCCATGTTGAGTTTCAGAGTCTCGGCAGAACCTTTAGCAATCAATAGACAGTAGCCCATAACATGAAAAGCTGCCTTGTCTTTGTATTGAAAGAATTTCCATGTGAAAATTGCGATCATTGCCGTGGTCCAGAGGAAAACAACCCACACTCTTTGCCAATTCTCATCCATGAAGATCCTGATTTTGGTAGCTGCCTTCTGAATTACATTTTCCTTCTTTGGCCCAAAATTTTGGCTCACCACTTGGCTGGTGCAGCTCAGAGCTTGACTGTGATTCATGTAAGTGTCTCTTTGCAACAGCAAGGTTTCCAATTGCCATAACTGTAAGGTTTCAAGAGAAATTTCCAAATTTAGTCACAATTCCAGGAGTATGAAGTCCACTTCTCAGACATTATGAGAAAAAAAAAATTGTTAATTCAGGGTAAGTTTCATCGTATGGTCGTGAAAAGAGAGCGCAAAATATAATCACTTATTTTGTTTTTAAATAAAATGTTCTACCTTAGGAAACTTCAAAATCTGAAATGGAAAGTAAATTTTACCTTTGAAATCTGAAATGGAAAGTAAATTTTCTTGGAATTCATAATTATAATAAATTTGTTTATATGAATTATGGCCTAATTGACAATGTCAAAATATTTGGTATAGTTTTTGGGGTTAGAGATATGCGCCGATACGATGGCAGAGACAATATGCGGACAGATCCAATGTTCTCCCTTCTTAATTTCCTACAATGTTCTCCCTTCTTACAAATAAATTATTAAATATTAAAATCGTAACTGAATATTAAAATAATAATTAAATATTAAAATCCTTGTGAGTCCTCACTGACTTCCACAAAATAGAAACCCCTCAGCGCCACTGTGGTAGCTCCATCGTGCAAAAGATAGGGTTGGGGATGAAGCTGTGCAAAAGAAGACAATGCTACTAACCTCGCGGTAATCAGGGGCTGGAATGTTGGCAACGCGGGAGGAGCGGCGCACTGAGACAGGACCTCTCTCCACCTTTGGCGTTCGCGGCTTAGCATTCCTCTGTAACAAACGCACATCACAACAAAATGCTTCAAATAACCAAAAAAAAACCCAAGAAGAGCATAACATCCACTGAACTTCAAAACAAACCTGAGGGGTTGTCTTGTGTGCCGAATTACACGCCTCGGAAAAACCGTTGGAGAGCGCTACAAGGTTCAGCTCCTGCATTCACCAATTCGTTCATAACACTCTAAACAAAACAACAGAAAAATCCCAAATGCCTTATGGTTACTGACCTCCATCCGCTTCTTGTTCTCTTCCAGGCGTTGCTTGCGAACTTCCTCGTAAGCGTTGGCACTGTTCTTTGGACCCATTGCTGCCCTGCAAATCATGACACAGAGAAAGGCCAGCTATTAACTACAGAGAAGAGGGACTTTTCTGCAACTGGCTCATGATCGATTCTCAACACACCATATGCTGATATAACCTGAGAATCCTCAAACTGGCATGCACAAAAAAAAAATTACAGGAAAAAGGTATACCAAAAATTTGTATACAAAAACTTGATAGAAAAGCAAACCAGGGAATGAAAATGAAATGAGTACCTTAGAAAATACTCGTTATTTGCAAGGGGATAAAAGTAACAATTTGCGGAGTCCAGCAATATCGATAGTGAAGTTCGACTCTGCGAGACTGGAACTGGTTAATACTGACGTTTATAGAGAAGACATGTGTGAGAATATGAACGAGCGGCTGCGCGAGAGGGGGTAAGGCAGGAACGTGGACGCCTCTGCATAGACTTCAAACATCTGGCATGCAGCGCATTGCATGCAGGGCAGGGAGAACAGGCACCAAAGAAAACTTAGGATAAAAAACTTAGGCTAAATTAAGTTGCGCGCACACGGAGAACAGGCACCACGGAGAACTTAGGATAAATTGAGTTGAGCGTACATCGGGCCACGTGAGGCCGGCAATAAGACCTCCAAACAAAAACTTTGGCTAAAAAATTTTTGTGAGGAAACTGGGCAGCGTAAACTTTGGTTAACGAGTAAATAACCGGTACAAATTTGCGGTCAACGCATCAACTAATAGCCAGTCAACTGCGTATCGAACGCTAATAGTCCCAGGCAGGGACTAATAATTTGTGGTGGAACTATGCTTAATGCACATTAGTTTACAAATAATTATATACTAAAATTGAATTTTATGTTTTTAAACATTAAATACAAACATACACACTTATTTTAAACATATTAAGATGAATAGTATAAAGAAGGGAGTTATACAGAATATCTCCTCCAACAAAATGGATATACTTATATTAGAGTTAAAATCCAATCCATGTTAACATAGATGGCAATGTGCAACCATTGATTTAATTATTGACTTAAATATGGCATTCTTAGGTCAATATAGACATTTTATTAATCCTTCACAACTAGAAAAATCATTGATTTAATTATTGACTTAAATATCACATTCTTAGGTCAATATAGACATTTTATTAATCTTTCACAACTAGCATATTTTTCTTTTGGACAATCATTTGACAACTTGTATATATATTTATTATGGGCATATTTGCCAAGACATATTGACTTACACATTTTTTTGTAAACCTTTAATCAAAACTTAATTATCAATAACCTTACGCCCTCACAATGTGCTTATTTTTCTTATCAACCAATTTAAACATCAAATTATTTATTAATACCTGCAACTCTTTCTATTTAATCTAACTAAGACAATAACTAACTACCATATAACACTTATTATTATCATAATCTAATATCTTATTATTCTCATTATTCTCATCATTATTCTCATTAACTGATATCATAATCTAAACCCAAAACACAACATTTTATAAAACAAATAATATCAAAAACATTCACATAATTTTTTATCTTAA